>JARHVA010001393.1:117500-142500 GCA_037957365.1 Torreya grandis | reverse complement strand
TGTCATATTGAATTATAGTCATTTATAAAAGGTCATCAAGTGCAGAGTATTCTAGAAGTATATGATAAATGAATCTTAAAAAACAACCTTGGTGTCTAGTCATTATTGATTGTGATAAATAAAATTTAGAGTCTATGTGAACTAAGAAATCAAACTAATGCAAACTTCATATCATAAATCTAAAATAATCCTCTAATATAGATAATACAATAAAATAAAACTAAATACTTAAAAAACCATGTATGTAAAATATATCTTCACCTTCTCCATTGTAACTTGTGATTTGCTCTTATTTCTTGAAATATGGGTGCTCAATTCATTATCCAAATAAGGGTAAGTTGGGTAACATAAGGGTGCACAAACTTGAATTATTAATGGATGCACATGATAAATTTAATAAAAATTTTATAAATTGAAGGTGAATGATGAAAATGGTGGATGACACTTTCATTTATAGGCTTTCAGGTGAGAAGATGGATGATTGAGATAAATCTAAATTTATTAGATAAAGTTAATTATAGGTGGTTAGATTTGAGTCCTCATCCAAGTGGAAGAGATAAATTTATCATGTGTGTGAGAGGGGGTGGGGTGGTAGATTTATTATTTAAATGAATCATCATGAATGGGTTAATGTAGTTAATTGACTCACAATGTTAGTTGAAATGTTTAAGGGTGATTCAACAATTAGTTCAAGAAGTTAAAAATGTGGCTGGATGACTGAACACTTGGTTGAGATAAACGTGGAAGATGTTTGGATGAGGTTGAAATTATATATTTTAATTAATTTTAAATAATTATGTACGCATGATTAATTAATAAATATAATTTAATTAATTATTTAAAAAATGAAGGAAAATTATGTTAGTGGAAAATTCAAATTTGGGATGGTGAATGAGTTAGTGTCTTGATTTTAAACAAAGTTAATTATGACACTAAATTAGTGAAATTTAGGTGTCTATATTTTCACCTCTTTTATATGGTTTTGTAACTAAAATAAGTATTTCCTTTTAAAAGAATAAAAAAATTAGATTGAAAATAGATGTAGAAAAATGATGCCCTGGGTGGCTTTATATGATTAAATAATGCCCCCTTTAGTGTTTGTGTAGGAAAACTAGATGTGGAAAAATGTTAAAAATTATTGAAGTGAAGATGATGGAAATAGATTCAATTTATACCTCTAATAATGGAAACACTAGTCTTAAAAGATGCTTATAGGGTTTGAAGTATGTGTAAAATGGTTTATCCCTAGCAGATAGGTGCTAGAGAGTGGATTTGGAGAAAGAATATTTCCCATTTATAAGTTTCACACTCAAAATTTTCCCCATGAAACTTTTTCAAAATAATATATTTGGAAATTATGTATCCAATGGTAAGATGTAGACCATAAAAGGAGAAATAGATTTAACAAGGATTGGTGATAAAATTGATGAAATAGATTTGCAAGCTGAAATAAAGATTTGGAGTATTCCTATTAATTAAAGGAATGATATGAAAGGAAAATAAGGTGATAGGAGTAGGATTATGGTATATGGATGTGATGGTTAAATGATATTAACCCATAGCTTGAATTAGCCTACTCAAGCTAATACTGGCACATTATGATTTGATTCGATGATGGATTGATTTGACCCAAGCAATGATATATGGAAGGAATTATTTATGGGAATGATATATCCCAAGATAAGATACATGATTTTATGTGCACTAAATAATGATATATTTAAGTATTTTATTGTGGGAAAAATATACCCCATTGAATAGATGCAAACTTGGATTGGATTGACTAATTTATTGATTGATTGATGAAAGAAATGATGAATTTTATGATTTTGTCAGTCTGAATAGACTGATGTTAGATATTAAATTAAAATATTTAAGAAATGATTATGTATGATTAATTTAGTTAATTGATACATAATCATAAACAAATAAGTTAATTGACTACATGGATTAATGACTATTGATCACATGATTGAATAACATGGATTTGATTTAATGATGCTAGATGGAGGTGATTATGGGATGTATTTTTTAAAATTCCTATTAGATTATTGATGAAGCACATTGAGTGGGTTAGTGAGTTATCTATAGTTGATTAGAATGAAAGAATATTTAAAAAATATTAAATAAAGTGTCATGATAATGATGTGAAGTTGAATAATAGATTGAATGAATGGATTTATTGCACAAAATACTAATAATGTGTCATTTTGATTTAAGTAGGAGAGATAACATGGAATACAACTTTTTAGTGATCTGTGGGTCAGTCTTATCAGCACATCATGGGTCCTCGATGGATTACACCATAACATACTCAACTAAAATGAACCATAGATGCCCTATCCAAGGGCCAAAGCTAGATCTAGTGTATACATGATAGACACATATTTTTGAGTTGTATATGAGATGTATTGATGTAATCAACACATTAGTTATATATACATGATTAATTTTGAATTTTATTGTGTTATGGATTTATTCATGGATGTTTTATGGTTAACAAATATATTAGATGAATGTATGTGTTTGTCTCTTCTACATTAGATATGTTGACACATGTTAATACTTTTAGCATTTATTATGAAATAGACTAAATAAATATATAAATATGTTTATGAAAATGAAATAGTTTAGATAATTGGTTTTTATAGGCGTTACTTAGATTTTCCAATATAATCTCCAAAATTAAGTTCTAACATGAATTGAACAACATTTATTTTGATATTGCTTAAGAAAATATGCATTTGATGATATAAAATAACCATGATGTCTATTGAGTTACATGAATAAGTATTGATAAAGTCACAAGTGCAAGACTTAGTGCAACATGACATGGAAGATTATAATAAAACGATTTTAAAATATGCACAGTGATCTAGATTTAAAAATCAATAATGAAAACAAGATTAAAAAAAAGGATTTGTAATAATAAAACTATGTAAGTAAACTATTCAATAAATTAAGAAAATAATCTAAGTAAGTAAACACACAATAAAATAAGTAACAATACAAACAAGTAACGATACAAACAAATAAACAAATGTCTTTTTGGATGTCCTAAACTAGAGTATAACCCTTTGGCATAAGAGATATTTGATAATGATAATTATATGATGTGTATCTACATGAGGGATGACAAGGGTACATACCTAAGAATAAGGGATTTTTAGTAGTTTTTGTGATTTTTATTTTTATTTTTATGGATTTTCTAATTTGTTTTTGGAATTTTTTGTTGGATTTATATACAAGGGCTACTAGTAATTGGAAAACATGTTCTTTAACTAGAGAAGGGGGTGGTATTGGATTAAAGACACACACACACACACATATATACATACATATATATATGTGTATGTATACACACACACATGTGCACATACACACACACATACATACATATAGACACACACACAGATGTACATGTGTGTGTGTGTGTGTGTGTGTGTGTGTGTGTGTGTGTGTGTGTGTGTGTGTGTGTGTGTGTGTGTGTGTGTGTGTGTCTATATACATACATATATACATATACATATACACATATATGTATATAGGGATAGAGTCAGGATGAATATGAATGGATAGGAATTAAGATGATATCTTCAAGGAACACATTACCTAAGATCCAAGTGTCTAGTCATCAAAATAACATTGTAAAGATACATCAAGATGTTTACAATAACATGTCTCAAGACATTTCCACTTCCTTATAAAGATCAAAATGTAACAACCCTTCAAGGATTAACTAGAATTAGGTTAATTTTTTAAAACTCAATAACAAATTATTTTAACTAATTATAGTACTAATGATATTTAACTAAATGCATCATTTATCTATAATAAATATTAACCATCATCATTTAATTGTTTGATTTATTTAGCTAATGATCACTGAATAATAATTATTGATTTGTTTTCACAAGTACAACATAATAAAGTACACAATTATCCAAGTTAATAATTTAGCCACTACTGATTCAAATATCACAAGTACGTATATAAAAAAACAATAATTACTATTATAAAATTAAAATCAAATAGTACATGAATACAATATTACACATCTAAATATCATATTAAAAATACACAATGTTTCATAAAATATATGAGTCTCAATAAACCCATTAATATCCATAAATAATCTTGAATAAAGCCTCTATCAATTAACTATTGGAAGGGGAGGGAGAGTATCATCCAAATGATTTTTCACACTAGCCATGGACCATTTATCCCCTGTATAATCTCTAAATAAAGGAATTCCCCTCCCTTCATGGATGGGTAGATAGTGATAGTGCATAAATTGAGAAAGTTACTAGAAACCCATGTGTTACAAGATAACTATCACATGTAGCATATCATGAAGAAATACATTCTAACATGATATCATTAAACACATGTAAAATAAATAAAACATGTAAAGTGATAATGTTCAAACCATAATAATTACTTTGGATAAAATTTAATTTAGTTTTCCAGATCTCAAGATCAATCAAATTCACACACATAACTCATTCAAATAAAAACTCAATCTGCCTATTAGTGACACTAAGTAAGTATGTGAATTTTGTTACACATACTTATTTAATGACATTAATATTAGATAAGCATATTAATGTTAAAATACAAATATTTCAAACATATATAAATTCACATAAATAATGTCACAATATGTATGACTATAAAGAAATCATATTCTCATATATAATCCCTTATGTGCATCTAAATGATATAATTAAGCTATCTTTAAATATAACCCTTTTAGATAAAACAACTGATTTACTTATCATATGAACAACAATAATAATATTTTAATTCTCTATCAAAATTTATGATCTTTGCCTTTACACACCAAATTTCATCTAGGTTTAAATTTCTCATGATATGTTAATCAATATATATAGAATTATTTATTTCCCATAATAGCCATATAAACCCAGATAATTCCTAAATATTAAATAGTCATTTTTACATAAACAATCCTCAATAATAATTACCATCAATTAATCATATAATAATATGATCATATCAGTAATTATGTAAATCACTTCAAACAAAAGTTTAATTCCAAGCGAGACTCATATTATATCCACATTAACATAATACAAGTATATATTCATAACATACTCAAAAGAGGTATATCTTCCAAGTAAGAATTAATTATCAATACATGAGTTTACAAACCTAGTAAAATGTCAAATAGTAATAAGCCTTAGTACTATTATATATAACAGTTACAAATGCACACATAGACATCTATATATAAATAATAGGATATTTATGGATTATTCCTATGCCCCTTAGGTTTTCACACACACACACACACACACACACACACACACACACACACACACACACACACACACAAATATTAAGATTACACAATTTGAGCTTAATCCATCTATTTAATTCCCTAAAAAATAGAGAGTTAGAAATGTCCAAATATTTATAGACATACATTCATAATAATATTTCCTTTTAACTATTTAATAGAAATTAAAATTACCAATTGTCTTATGGAAAACCTCATATAAACTATAGGATCGACCCCATAACAACTAAGTCAATCCTTAACTACTATATAAATCAAATAATTCTCATATACTCTCATTTCAAATTCAATTAAACAAATTCTAGACCGAGTTTAAACAAAATACAAATTTTCACCCATTCCACCTTATTCTATGTCAAAACATAGAATATAAATAAATCTTTAGATATTTTCTAGTTTTTAAAAATTTCCATACACTCAGTTGTAATTGATAAGGTTTTAGTTAATTTTTTATTGGTATTTACATTTATAGAATAATACTGAGCCATGTATAGCCCATAAATATAAATGTACTTGGCCTTACGATGGGCCATTTACCTTTATATTTTAGTTTATAATTTTTTTTCTAAATTTTAAACAAAATTCATTAATATCTAAAGAACTAATGAACCTTAATAGTAGTTTTTTCTTAGATAAATCAATCAAACACAACCACTAAATGGTAAGATGTGGGTTTCATTTATACTTGGCCTTGTGGATGGGTTGAACCTTTTCATATGGTCATTTATAAATAAAACATTTTTTTATTATTTTATAATTTCAAAAACTCAAAATCATTTGAAGATTAATTATAATATTATAATCAAAATACAACATTTCTTTTATTCACCTAAAAATCCATTCTCCCTCACAAAAAAGGGATTTCAACAAATATTTCATCAAACACAACCATTGCAATTATAATATAAGGATTCCATGAAGACAACATCACCAAATAATTATACAAATAGTCAAAACTTAGCTTTTAGGAATAAATTAAAATGCAACCCTGGTTCCCTCAACAAGATCAAATGTAAAATAATACATAGTCATTATAAAAAGGGCATGGTTTAATATGTATTTGGCCCTGTAAATGGGCTGTACCCATCCTCAGGGTCAATGCCATATTTTATCTATTTAAAAAAAAAAAAAAACTCATAAAAACAAGAACCCATTTCAATAATATATCCCTCATAACATCAAAAATGGCAAACCATGATTTAAAATTGCAACAAAACCCTACATTGAAATTTTAATCTAGGTAGTGTAAGACTAGTTTCTTTTCCTCCAAGCTCTCCTTGACACCATCCATATTTTTCAAAACCCTTAGTCTCCATATATCCATCTCATTTCAAAATTGCATGTCAAAATCCCTAAAATAACTACACAAAACTAGGTATTTGGTAGCAAATCTCTAGTTTTGCATAATTATTTTCTAAAATTCTAGCATGATAGCTCACCAAAAACCCTCAATAGTCCAATTAACCAACAAAAAAAATATCATGATGAAACCATGAAACTAAAAAAGTCAATGGTGATTCGCACAATGAATTTGAATAATCTAGAACAAGCATTTTGAAGCCCTAGATTATTCAAATATGCCAAGTCTAATAATCATTTTTACATTATAGTTTAAACAAAGATTGCCTTTTGACCCATAATAATAATCATAGCTTGATTTAAACACTATAACCTTTACTAGCTCAAACATAGTCTAAGGTAAGCCATTGATAAATAAAACAATCATGCCCCTTTATAATAAACTATGGCATTCATTTAGCCAAACATGTTATAAGGTTATCCCATAAACTATTGAAAAAGGCCCATTACAGGTAAGAGTCGAAGGCTCAAACATAGATTATCAATAAACTTTACTTTATTTATTAATCATAACATTAAAAATAGATATGAATATACATCTAAATATACTCCTTAACAATAGTTAGTTTTTCTACCAAATAAAAACTAACAACTAACAACTAACACAATCCTAAAATATCTCCTCACAATATCGCTACATGATTTATTTTAACAAATCACTTAAATATTATTAAATTCACACTAATATAAGTTCACTCTATAGTTTACCTCAACACAAACCTCATCAATATGCCAATTATAAACAACAACATTTTAATTATTTTACATAACATGCCAATATAATATTCAAACCTAATAATACCATCATAAGTGCAATCATTGTCAAGACAACATAATAAGTCTTCATGTTCTATAAATATAATCAATGCACAAGTTACAACAACTAAATATGTGATTTACAACCAACAAAACATTAGATAAATGTAATCACATCCTAAATACTCCAACAAGAATTAAATAAATATGCAATATCATCAATTAACATTACCAACAAAAGAAACATGTCAATTAATATAATGCATGCTACAAACAATAATATTGACCAACCAGTAAACACATACAAAAAACTAGACTAAGTGGTGTGTGTAGGGATTTTAGTTTTATTCTCTCATCTCCCACTCATCTCCATTTGCTACATCCTCTCCATTGATACCCTCCCTTAGTTATAGTTAGGAGGGTGGACTCCATCTTGAATCCACTTCAATAAAATGAATAGTAATTAGACAATATCTTAACATAATCATAATAAACTATTGTAACTAAATAAACTGGATAATCATGATCATAATGTACCATAACAAAATATGGACAACAAACAAGAAGTTAAAAATCATGATTATAAGTAATAAATACTATTCATAGTCAATATATTGCTAATACAACCACTTAACACATTAAGTTAACCAATCATTAATCACAAAATACAATAATTAATAGATTAATGAGTCTAGAGGAAAATCGTGATGTTACATCCTCCCCCTAAAGATGGTCATCATATTTATGACACTTATTTTAATAAAAGTTCTGAAATAAAATAGTGTTTAATATAAAATAAATATAATATCTGATAAAATATGAATTAAAAAAATGTGAAAATAGCTTATGAAATTAATCATAATATTCCCAAGTGGCACTAACTTTAGAATATTGATTCAACTGGGCCTTTCACTATGACACTTATCTATTATAAAAACTAAGTTTGTGAGGGTCAATTATTTTGACTGGTTTTACTATGACCACCCCAAGATCTAGAACCTATAAAGCATTCCAATCCAATTGATGAGAAGGATCAACAACATACTTTTTAAGATAGGACACGTGAAAAACATTATGCATGAATGCTAAAGCTTGTATCAAAGCAAGCTTATATGCCACAATATTGATAACTTCTAAGACCTGAAAGGGTCCCAGATATCTAAGAGATAATTTGACTAATTTTCTAAATTTGATTGAGCTTTTCTATGGTTTAACCCATAAAGATACTTTATCTCCCACTAAAAATTGTAATTCTATTTTTTGCAGATCAACATAACTTTATTATCTATCATTAGATTTATCCAACCTTATCCTTATTAACTTAACCTACTCTTCCATCTCTAGAAACATATCTAGACCAAAGACTACTATGTCTTCTAACCTACCCCAATTGATTGGTATTCTACACCTTATTCGATATAATGCCTCAAATGGAGCCATTTTTAGAGATGATTAGTATAATTTATTATACACAAACTCAACTAATGGAATATATTCTTCTTAAATGCACTGGTGGTCCATGCAATACATTCTTAGAAGATCTTCTAAAAGTTTATTCATCCTCTCTATTTGTCCATATGATTCTGGATGGTATGCTATACTATAGTTAAATTGTGTACCTAAAGCTAAATTGAGAATTTACCAAAATCTAGAAGTCATTTTTAGGTCCCTATCTAAACTAATATTTTTTAGAAACCCATGCAATCTATACACTTATTTCTTAATTTTTTTCAAGCATATGTGCATCATTTGAAGTATTATTAAGAATGAGGTGAGCTACCTTGGTGAGTTTATCAACAACCACCAAAATCATTTCATGTTAGTTCTGAGACATTGACAAACCTTGGATAAAGTCTATGTTAATGACCTTACACTTCCATTCTAGTACAATATGTAGGTATATCAACCTAGTAAGATGCACATGCTCAAACTTAACTATTTGACATTCTAAACATCATGAAAGAAAATCTACTGCATCTTTCTTATTTCCTTTTCAAAAATATAATGGCCTTAGCTCTACCAAGAGCTTAGTTACACTTGGATGGCCTGAGTATGGAGCATTGTATTATTCCTTGAGCACTAAACTCCTCAAATTATCCTTATCCAGTACATAAATCCTTCTTTTGTACCTAAATAACCCATCATCCTTGAACTTAATTCCTTTATACTTAGCATCTTGAGCATTATAGGCTAATGCTAATTTTACCTATTCATAAAATTCATTTCTTGGAAATAATTTCACCACTTGATTGTGAAATGTGATCTTGATAATAACCAAATTTGCTATATACCTTCGATGAATAAGGCCATCTGTAACCCTATTTTAATTGATTTTTATGGAGTTAATGTAAAAATTATAATCTAACAAGAACTATATTTCTCCTATAACATACATTTAGTTAGGTTTGGTGAAGATATACTTGATCCCCAAGTTATCAATCTTAAGCTAAAATAGATTTCCCAATAGATAATTCATCCAAACTTGCAAAGCATGAACTATTGCATCCAATTCCAGATTATGTGGGGTATAATTTACCTCATAAAACTTCAATTTTATAGATTCATAAGCTATAATAAAACCTTCTTGAATGAGAACTCCTCCAAGACCATCTCCTAGGACATCAATTATTATCGAGAATTGGCCATTTAGATCAGGAACTCTCAACACTAGTGTCAAGGTAGGCCTTATTTTCAGCTCCTATAAAGCTTCCTCACACTTCACTGACCACATTAACTTCTAGTTTTTATATCTAAGAGAGGTAATAATATTTTCTATCTTAGAAAAGTTTGGAAAAAGCTTCCTATAGTATCTAACTAAACCCATAAAACTCCTAACTTCATGGATATTTTTAGGTCTTGGCCATTCCATAATGACTTTAATATTTGAAGGATCCATGAATATTCCTTTTGTAAATATAATGTGCCCAAGGTACTGTACCTTTTTATAAAATAAGGCATATTTTAATAGCTTTCCAAAAAAATTATGTTTCCATAACCATTGCAAAACCAAACTAAAATTCTCTAGATGATCCTCCTTGGATTGTGAATAGATGAGGATATTGTCTAAAAGTACCAACACAAAATGATTTAGATAATCCTTAAACACACTATTCATGAGATTCATAAATACTTTTAGCACATTTGTTAGCCTAGAAGGAAAAACTATGAACTCATAATGCCTTTATCAAGTTCTGAAAGCTATTTTTGAAATGTTTTCCTCACAAATCCTTAACTAATGATATCTTTATCAAATATTGATATTCAAGACAATTGATGTTCTACACATTTGATCAAATAAATTATCAATTTGAGGTAAAAGATACCTATTTTTGATTATTTCCTTGTTTAATATCCTATAATAAAGGCATAAGTGAAGGGTTACATCTTTATTTTTAAAAAACATAATTGGTGCACCTTATGGTGACACACGTGGTTGAATCAACCCTTTTGACAACTCTTGAAGTTGAGTCTTCAACTCCACTAATTCAATTGTCATCATTAAATAGGGGGATTTAAATTATGGTTTAGACCTTGGAATGATGTCAATTGATGAATCAAATTCTCTCTTAGGGGTAAACCTAATAATTCTTTAGGAAAAACATCTCAAAAATCCTAAAAGAAAGGGTAATCTTTGATGGAAAGTTCCTTTGATTCCTCCATCAAATTTATCTTTACAATAAATGCTTAACACCATTTTATCTATGCCTAATTCAACTAAATTGATGAGATCTATCTAAGTTTAATCTCCCTTTTTTCTCCCTACTTTGGGTTTGATTACCCAAATCATCTAGACGTTCAACCTTTTTAAGTAAAAAATCTACCTTAGCTTTATGTTGAGCTAACTAGTTTACTCCTAGGATCACATTATATGACCCTAGTGGTGTTGTAAATAGATCTAATATCATAATGAATTAAGGCAATTTGATCTTAGCTTCAACCAAACATTTTTGACCTTTACCTTAGATTCACTCCCATATTGAACTGACTATGAATTTATCATAACTCTAGTTTTTCTAGATAACTCGTTAAGCATATTATGAGAACTAAAATATTCAGTAGGTCAGGTGTCAATTGAAATTAAAATTGGATGACCATATAAATTACCTAATATCTCAATAGGAGAAACCTAAAACTCAGTGTGATGGTTGTCAACATCTATATGAATTCTCTACCAAAAAGATCCTTATGGTAGAGTAGAACCATTATTCTTACCATTTGATTTCCTTGAGTACATTCCCTAGCATTGTGATCACCTTCATAGATGAAACATCCACCAGGTGGTTCTTTCTTATCATATTATTTATTTCTATTAAAACATCCCTTCAAACTATTTTTTAATTTTTTATTCTTTGAATTACTGCTAAAATTTAAATTTTGATTCTTGAATTGATTTTTAGAGTTTCCATTCCTTTTCCAATTCTTCCTTTTGAAGGTCATTTTAGGATCTCTAAACTTTATCTTGAATTTATATCTATCCTAAGAAAGTGAATTTAAATTTTTCTCCTAATTTACTACCTTTTAGAAGACTTTATCCATATTAGATGGCCCATGCACATCCATCTCACATCCAATTTATGGTTTTAATCCCATAATGAATTTCTTGATGTGAAACCTTTTGGCTGCCTAATACTGAGGAACATACTTTAGGATATTGATGAATTATTCCCAATATTCATTCATTGAAATGCCTCCTTACTTCAGATTATAAAAATATATTATATTTTGATAAAAAAAGAGTTATAACAACTGTCATGATGTGAACAAGGTCACAAAATTTTTCCATTTGGTTGTAGTAGATTCAAGATCCAACTGATAAGATCCTCAAACTAATTTTTTAATTTTAGATTAATTTTATATCTTGAAATAATTATCCATATTAGTTATCCATGATTTTACTACATCTCCTTGAATGGTTTCATCAAACTTGGGTGAATTAACTTTCTTCATATCACATGTAAGTTCAACAACTACATGTGCTCTCACATCTTGAGGCACCTCCTCTTGCCTAGGTTCTTAAAGAAATTATTGCTTAGTAGGATGTCTTCAAGTTCATTATAATTATTTTATTCAACATGGACATAAACTTCTTATTCAAGGGAAGATATCTAGTCCCTAGTCTCATTCATGGCTATGATAATCTAATCAAACTTTATAGCTTGTTTAGTGACATATTGATTTGGGTCAACTAGAGGGTTAACATTATTAGGATTTGATGTACCCTCTTTAGCTAGGATTTAATGTGACATTATTATTTTTGATAATATAAGAATAAGAATATGTTAGTGCACTCATTAAGTCTAAGAGTTTGAGCTTCACCTCTGATACCACAATTTAATAACCCCTCAAAGGTTAACTAGAATTAGGTTAATTATAATTTTCATTTAATGACAAATTAATTTAATTGATTATAGTAATAATTATCATTAAATAAATACATATTTTATGTATACTAAATATTAACCATCAATTTAACTATTTTATTAATTTAGCTAATGATCATTGAATAATAATTACTAATTTGATTTCACAAAACAACATAGGAAAGTACAAAATTATCCAAGTTAATAATTCAACCACTATTGATTCAAATATATAAAAAAGTATAGATATAAACACCCAACTACTATTGTTACAAAATTAACATCAAATATTACATGAATATAATATTACACATCTAAATATCAAACTGCAAATATACAATGTTTTATAGAACACACGAGCATCAATGAACTCATTAATATCCAAAAGTAATCCTAAGTAAAGCTTGTATTAGTTGAATGCTATAAGGGGAGGGAGAGTATCATTTGAGTACTTTTATACATAAACTATGGACCATTGATCCCTTGCACAATATTCCAATAAGGGAATGACCCTCCCTTCATAGATGCCTAGATAGTGATAGTGTAGAAATATAGAAAGTCAACTAAAAACCTGTGTGCTATAAGATAAATATCACATACTATTGCATACAATAAATAAACATGTTATAACATGATACCATTTAATACATGAAAATTAAATCAAATAGGTGAAGTTATAATGTTTAAACCATAAATATTACTTTAGCCAAAATTTTAATATAGTTTTCCAAATCTCAAGATTAGTCAATTTCACACACACAACTCATTTGAATAACCTTAATCTTCCTATTAGTGGTACCAAGTAGGTGAATTTCATTACACCTACTTATTTAATGACATTAATGTCAGCTAAGCATATTAATACTAAAATCCATAGATTTCAAACATATATAGATTCACGTAACGAATGTCACAACATGTATGAATCCAAAGAAATCATTTTCTCACATACTCCCTTATTTGCATATAAATTCTATAATTCAACCAACTATATTTAAATACAAACCTTTTATATAAAATAAACTGATTTACTTATCATATGAACAAAAATAATAATCATCTAATTATCCATCAATTTATGATCTTTTGCTTTACAAACCAACTTTCATCTATGTTCAGATTTATCATAAAATGTTAATCAATACATATACAATTATTTGTTTCCAATAATAGCCATATAAACCCCCATAATTCTTGTGTATTAAATAGTCCTTTTTAAAATAAAAATCCACAATAATAAATACCATTAATTACTCATATAATAATACCATCATACCCGTACTCATGCAAATCACTTCAAATATAAGTTTTATTCCAGGTAAGACTCGTATTATAACTTAATTACCAATACAAAAGTATACAAACCCAATAAAATGTCAAATAGTAATAAGCTTAAATACTATTATATATATATATATATATATATATATATATATATATATAAGTTATAAATACACACACAGACACACACACACATTAACAATATAGTCTTTATACACACACACACACACACACACACACACACACACACACACACACACACACACACACACACACACACACACACACACACACACACACACACACATTAAAAATATAGTCTTTATAGATTATTCCATTGACCCTTATATATATATATATATATATATATATATATATATATATATATATATATATATATATATATATAAAATTGCATATTTTGAGTTTAATCCATCCCTTTAATTAATTACCTAAATAAATATATAATTTAGCAGTGTTCAAATATTTATAGACATACAGTCATAATAATATTCCCATTTAACTATTTAATAAAAACTCAAATCACCAATCATCTTACAAAAAACCTCATATAAATTATAGGTTTTAACCCATCATAATTGAGTGATCCTTAACTGCTATACATATAAAATAATTCTCATATAATTTCATTTCAAAATAAATTCAACAAATTCTAAATTGAGTTTAAATAAAATACACATTTTCACCCATTCCACCTTATTATGTCAAAAACATAGAATATAAATAAAACCTTGAATATTTTCTAGTTCTTAAAAGTTTCCATACACAGTCATACCTGACAAGGTTTTAGTTAATTTGTTCTTGATGTATACATTTATGGAATAATACCCAGCCATGTATACCTATAAATATAAATGTACTTGGCCTTATGATGAACCATTTACCTTTATATTTAAGTATATAAAATTTGTTATAAATTTTAAAAAAAAGTCATTAAAATCTAAATAACTCATGAACCCTAAGAGTAGTTAATTTTTAGATAAATTAATCATACAAAGCCACTAAATGGTAAGGTGTGGGTTTCATTTATACTCAGACCTATGGATGGGTTGAACCTATTCATAGGGTCATTTATAAATGACCCATTTTTTAATTATTTCATAATTAAAAAAACTCAAAATCATTCGAAGACTAATTATAATAATATAATCAAAATACAACATCTATTTTATTCACTTGAAAACCCATTCTCCAACATAAAAAGGTATTTCAACAAATATTTCCTTGTTCACAGAGGTTTATTATGGTAGAATAGGTTGACCCAATTAAATATTTCATCAAAAATAACCACTAAAATTATAATATAAGGATTCAACCAAGACAACAATGTCACCAAACAATTCTATGCTAGTCAGAACCTAGATTTTAGGTATAAACTAAAATACAACCCTAGTTCCCTCAATAAAATAGAATGCAAAAGAATACATAGTTATTACAAAAAGGGAAAGGTTTAATATGTATTTATCCTTGTGGATGGGCCATACCCATCCTCAAGTTCAATGAAATATTTTCCCCATTTTTTTAAACTTAAAAACTTATAAAAATAAGAACCCATTTCAACAGTGTATTCTCATAACATTTGAAAATAACAAACTAGAATTTAAAATTTCAACAAAACCCTACCTTAAAATGCTAATCTAGATAGTACAAGACCAATTTCTTCTCCTCCAAGATCTCCTCACCAACATCCATATTCTTAAAAAACCTCAACCTCTATATATCCATTTGATTCCAAATTTGCATGCCAAAATACCCAAAAGAAATCTGCAAAGTTGGGTATTTGATAACAAATCCCTAGTTTTGCATAATTATTTTCTAAAATTATAGCATGATAGCTTGAAAAAAACCTTTGAAAGTCTAGTTAACCAACATTAAAAAATATGACTAAACCATGTAGCCAACCAAGTCAATGGTGATTCTCATAATGACTTTAATTAATTTAGAATAAGTAGTTTAAATCCCTAGATTCTTCGAATATGCCAAGTCTAATAATAAATTTTACATTATAGTCTAAATAAAGACTGGATTTTGACCCAAAACAATAATCGTGCCTTGATTTAAACACTATAACCTTTAATACCTCAAACATAGTCTAAGGTAAGCCTATGATAAATAAAACAATCATGCTCATTTATAATAAACTATGACTTTCATTTAGCCAAACATATTATAAGGTTAGCACACAAAACCTCATAAATATTCAAATTATAAACACAATTTTAATTATTTTGCATAACATGCCAACATGGTATCCAAACCAGATAATACTAGTCTTAAGTGCAATCATTGTCAAGATAATAGAATAAGACTTCATGTTATAACAAGATAATCAATGCATGAGTTATGATAACTAAATACATGATTTTTAAATAATAAAACATTAGATAATTGTAAGCACATCCTAAATACTCCAAAAATAATTAAATAAATATGAAATATCGATAATCAACATTACCAATCAAAGAAACACATAAATTAATATAATGTATGCTGTAAATAATAATATTGACCAACCAACAAACAGATGTAGAAAACTAGACTATGTGGTGTGTGCAGGGGTTCTAGTTTCATTCTCTCATCCCCAAATCATCTCCATATGCTAAATCCTCTTTGATGATAGCCTCTCTTGGTCATAGTCAGGAAGGTGGACTCCATCCTACATCTACCTTAGTAAAATGAATAATTGTAACTGAATAAACTACATAATTATGATCATAATGTACCATAATAGAATACAAACAACTAGCAAGAAGTTAACAATCATGATTATAAATAGTAAATATTTTTAATAATCAACATATTACTACTCCATCCACTTAACACATTAAGTAAGCAATTATTAACCATAAAATCTAGTAATTAAAAAATTAATGAGTCTAGAGGAAAATTGGGATATAACACAAAAAGTATGGTGTTATGATGACAAAAATTAGATTGATAAGGATGGGTTTTGATGGTTTTGGTATTAAATGGATAAGTATGGGTTTGGATAAGTTTTAATGAAGGAATTTTTAGATGGATAAGAATGAGTTTGGATAGGTAAGAATATTTTTAGATGATTTAAGATAGGTTTTGGCTGTAGGGATGATTTTATAATACGTAGAACTGAGATGAAATTGGTTTCTCCTATTAAAAAACAATTTTAATCATGGTACTTTTCTAAGGTACCATAGAAATGGTTTTAACCTATGGAAGAATTATTTTCATCTCTTTTTTGATTTTATTTTTTTGTGGCATCTCAATTGTGGAAGTGTTTGAGATGCATGCTATTTACCCCTATTGATCTTTCAAGTATGCACTCTAAATATATCTTTAGTAACTTTGTTGATTTATATGCTGGCTTATTTTAAGTTTACTAACATAACATAATATACCCTACAATAGAGGGTGTTGTCAAGGATGGTAAAGTGAAAGTTGTGTTGGATGAAAGATGTGTGTTGAGTGCATGAAATATTTGGAGGGATGTAATGATAGTGGGGATAAGTATATGTGCCATGATGTGAAGGGTGATTGGAACTAATAATATCATGTTTCACAAGATTGAGAGTAGAAAAAAGTTGGGGGATTTAGGGATATAATTATAATTTAATGGTGTCTTTAATATGTGATGGGGATCCATCTTGAAATTATGTTGATGCAAGGGTAGATTAATTTTATCATCCATGAGTATCTTAGAAATGTTTTCACCAAGTAATTATTATTGATTGTTTTAATTTTGATTGTTTGAGAGCACCTCCATTTTGACTAAGGGAATTGTATTTTTTATTTTATATATTTTGATATTAATTTGGATTACAATTTTGATTTTGATTATCTATTAGTGACTCAAATAGGTTTTCACTATGGGAAAATGATTTCAGATTTGGATTGTAGGATTTATTTGATTGAGAAACACTTGTTTTTCCTCATAATATCTTGATGTTTCGTTATGCTCTTCCAGGTAGATGCCAATCAAGAATTTTATGATTATTTGATTTTCATGGAAGGAAGCTAATGGTAGGTAATATTTTTGGTTCTAATTGACAAGTGTGGGATATTGAATTTCAAGATGGGAGGAAAGATTGATGGTGTTGATGAAAGGAGTGGTGTCAACATAGTCCTCATAGGGACTATGAATGGATCCTATTTTTATTATGGATGAAGTTTCATTAGAAGCAAAAAAAATATCACTAACATATTTAAATTGATTTGGAAATGGTTTATAGCTGATGTTATGGGGTCATGTGTTTAATCCAAAATGGATGGGTTATATAATTCCTTGGTCATATACTATGTTGTTTAGAAGTACCTTTGTCACTTATGGGGGATTTATGTGTGATAAGGGGATGGGTGATTGGCCATTAGGTGATAGTTTATGCTGGTTGAAGGAGGATTGGTTAAAGATTAAATCTTGGTAAAAAATGGCTCTTGGTTAAAGATGAGATTTTGGTCAAAGATAAATTCTTGGTCGAAGACAGACTCTTAATAAAATATGGGATTTTGGTAAAAAATGGGCTCTTGGTTGAAGATAGGCTATTCAATGAAAATTGAAGGTAGTCTATGGTAGTCAAAAATGGGTTGAATGACTATGGATTATTTTAAAATGGGTGTATTAAAGGGAGGATCATCAAAAATTGGTGGAAGGTTATGACATTGATTTAGAAGTAGAGTAACTTGATTATGCATATGAAACACATTTTGACATACCCCCAAGTAATGATTTTCTAACATGTATATGATTGGATCTACTTCAAAGTCCCATCTATCAATATTATCTTGGATATAATATTTGAATCTCTTGTATCTATAGATAGCGTGGTCCTCAATATTATGATACACGTAGTATTAATTTTTCTTTTCCATTTGAGTTTTATAAAATTCTCATCAAAGGGTTTGGTGTGTGGAAACTTGATCATGTTTGTGGTGACCAAATTTTTTTTGACAACATTGAGTGATTCTCTAAAATGAGTGTAAGTTCATTTTTTATTATCTTGTCTAGGTTAACCACTAGGTATGATAATGTTATTGATAGGCTAGGTGCTTTGGATTTCTTGTGGCTTTGGAGTGAAATTGGTAGGATATTTAGTATTTTTGGATTGTGAATTGGATAGGTCATTAGATTGAATAAGAATAAGTTTTAGATATTCCAAATCTTGGTATAATTGTTGTAGTTTTATAATGATGGTTGGATTTTGGGATTGAGATTCTAGAGCTGTGTTCCCTTTGTTAGTATGATAAGGGATGTTATAATCAATCATATAGTTATTGGATGAGAGACTTGGTTTTTTTTGGATAAAAAATGACTATTTGTAGGTTGATGTTGATTTTGAATGGTCTGGGTTATATACTAATAAATTGCCATAAGTTGTTGAGATCAAATTTAGCAAGTTGATGAGAACCTAAGTCTATGAGGCCTATAAAGAGATCATATTTGATTTTAAATAGAAATTATTGAATGTGGGTTATATCAATATTAGTTTGGGTACCATAAATAAATATGGTTTTGGATTTAACATGGTTTTAGATTTGGGATGATTTTGAATTTATGATGGTTTTGGATTTAAAATGGTTTAGATTTGGGATGGTTTTGAACTTAGGATGGTATTAGATTTAAGATGGTTTTGGATTTGGAATTATTTTGGACTGATGTAATTTCATTTAAAATGGGTTATTTTATTTTTTCATAAGATATGTTATGACTCTAAAAAGGTGTATGACTCAAAACTAAAAATACAAATGCTTAACAAAAGTTTTGAGTTACTTAGCTTTTGTAATTTCTTTATTTTAGAATTTGTGTGAAGGATTAAATTTTTTATTTAGATAAAAAAATTCTTCAGTTATGTGTCTTTAAAAAGGAGATAAAATAAAATAAAGATACCGAAACAATTTATACATTAATAAAAAAAGAAACATGCAAGTCACGTAAAAGGATAAAATCTAGGCAAAGGGCCTTAAAGGATGTGTAGGCTCTCATATATTCTAGAGCATCCATTATAAAGTGTTGACCTAATATTGAAGAGTAATAACTGTAGAGGTAGAACCATACCCATAACCCACTTAACTTAATTTCAAGGGTAAGTAAAAATCAACTTCCTAGAAATAATCACTTATCTGTGTACGACATTCAAATAGATGGATGGCTATCTTAAGGCTTAATAATTATATAATATTATGTAAGATATGTCCTATATATAAGTTTTAGTACATTAAGGCCAAATAATGTGGAAAAAGTTGATTTAATGGACACATGCTAAAGGTTTTAGTCCCTATGTGCCTAACCCATCCATAAATTTTCAGTAGTTTGATGTCAAAAATTACACTTTGAGGTCATTATTGAAACATTAAGTACTGGAGGATGAAACCCCCTTATATCATGGTTTGATTAAAAAACTCAAATATTTATGTAATTAAAATAACATATCATTACTTTCTATACCCTACTAGTACATGGGGTTTGGCCTACCATGTGGTGGTGAAATCTACGATCGATGAAGCCACTAGAAAGTAAAAAAAAGAAGTAGAAATTAAAACTTATTTATAATTTCTAGGCATTATAACCAATGTGACTCCAAGGAAAGATAATACACAAATGAAATATAGGTAACACAAAATCACAAATTTTATTACTTATTTTTAGGTATTGTCACTAATGTGATTCTAAGGAAAGAGCATACATAAACTTTTGTTACACAAAAAAAAGCTTTGCTATGAAATATAAATGTAATTCAATCACTACTTTCAATATAAAAATTTGAAATTAGAAAAGGTTAGAAATAAAAAAGTAAAATAAAATTCCACCTTAAAAATCAAATCCAAAAATCCTAAAAACAAAGTTTAAAAACCCCTAAAAATCAAAATATTCAAAAAAGGCCTCAAATTTACTTAAAATATATAAATCCATAAAACCTTTGTAATTTTTATGTCTAATGATTTTTTTAGGAATGGAATACTTTATGTTTTGAAATCATGAGGTAAAATTATCATTATATAACCAAAATCCTCTCAACTACTGATTTGATCTTGATGTGGAAAACTATCTTTAACAAAAGTGATAGGTCCCTTCAAACAATCATTGGAAATTTTGTGCCACTCCATATTGAGTTTGAAAAAAGATTTGGTAGAGTTGGGTCTACCATGAGATTTAGGAGACTTGGGTAATTTATAAATATATAAAGTATCATGTATGTTATATGTGACAATTCCCTTATATTCAATGGTAAAATGAGAAGACATTTGAGGAGGTGGGGAATTAGATGTGGAGGCTAAGGTATTTGAATCAATGTAATTGGACTTAAGAGATTCTTGTACTACATTCATATCTATTTTAGGTATATGATTTGAGCTAATAAAATAATTATAGTTCCCATATTAAAATTCTGAATTGTTATGATATTGATATGGCTGTAAATCACTAGGAATAATAACTTCCATTTCAGAATGGGGGAATTTTAATAATTTATGTAAAGTGGAAGGGGTAAATTTTACTTCATGGATCCAAGGTTACTTAAGGATAATATTATATGATAGCTCAAGATCAAGGACATGGAAGAGTGTATTATGGGTGATCATCCCAATGATGATAAGTAAATACGTGGTTCCTTCAGATTCTCACTCTTCATTGTCATATGATTCAATAGTAACGGTATATGGTCATAAATATAATGATGTATACCCCAACTATTTAATTAATTTGAATGAATGAAAATTCAAAGCTGAACCATTATCTATGATCACTCATTTGATTCTATGATGAGAAATGTTTTCTTCAATATAAAGAGGGTTGTTATGCAATGGACCAAAGGATGATATATCATTTTGATCAAATTAAAGTTATTTCCCTAGGGATAAATGCCCCACAAGTGCTTATAATTGTGTAGGATCAATGTTGTTATAAACTTTGGACTAGCATAAAAGATAATACATTGTTTCTTTATGGACTTCCAATGTATGAAAGAGATATAAAATAGAAACCTCTGCTAGTGTTTTGTTTAATTTTTCCATAAGATCATATTTATTTGTAATAGTAGAAGAAAATGGCCTGAGTCTTGAAGGCAAAGAGCCTTGAATAGGATTTTTGATGGAAGGTGATGTAGTAACTTTAAGGTTAACCCTTGGAATTTGGGTTGTAAAAACATAATTTTGAGCTTGAAAAATGTTAATAGAATTAGGACTAAATGTGGGGCCCATAATAATAACCCATGAATGTCAATTCACATCAATGCAAATTCATGTCAAACTAAGGTTATTAAGATGAGAAGGGGTAACATATTGAGTAGCGTTAGCAGATGGATGAGGATTAATTATAGTGTTGGACATATAATTACTTGTAAAATGGGTTAAAACATTGCTATAATCACGTGGGACATTGTGATAGCTAATCAAGTTACAATAAGAATCCTAACCTTGATTAAAATTATTTTGATTTTGATTTTAATTTTGATTGTGATTCTAAATTTGATTTTGATTATGATTTTTTTGATTATTGAAGTTGTGTTTTATAAAGGGTTGTTTGTAAATAGATAGATTCTGAATGAAATTAGAAGCACGTCTAGTTATCTCAATTTCTCCTCACTCAAGCAAATATTGGATAAAGTGTTTGAGTTACATATATCTAAAGAATGCATGTCCTTTTTCATGATGATAATAATAATATTCATTGTATTTATACCAATAAAGCTTTGGTTGATCTTTAGGAAAATGCTTTAGAATTGGCCAAATGACCATATTCACCATAACTAATTTCTCAAAAACCACTTCAACAGGCTCACCAAGGTTAGTGAAGAATATTCTTTAATATTGATTCCTCAATGAAGGTAGTCTTTGTAATGTAATTAATTGGGTAGGTGGTGGCTAGACCATTTTCACATGTCTAGATTCAATGACTCCATCTCCTACAATTTGCTTGATTTTGTTGAATATTTTTGGTTTCTTATATGTACTTATTTTTTCTTGGGCTAGAGATTGACCTAAATTCTAAGAATACATATTAATCACACCCTTATCAAATTTGACACCTTTGTCAATAATCTCTTAAAATGTAGTAGCACATTAAAATTCCAAATAATAAGATATGTCTCCATTAAGATTAGAAGTGAATATGCTCGCTAATTTATTGTTTAGAAAAGTAAGGGGGAAAAAGTTATCCAAGGCTCTCCACCATTGGAAAAATGTAAAAAAATATTTATCCATCCCTTTTTGGGCATTAGACAAATTGACCATGGCTAATTCTTATTAGATGTTATGATAAATGTTTGACAAGTTTTTTTTGATAGGTCATCAAAAGTGGTAATTGATCCTTTAGGCAAGTGAGGGAGCCAATCCAAGGCTTTTCCACCCAAACTACATGGAAATGAGTGAAGCAAGTAGATAATATTATAATATATTGCCTAACATGAAACAATAAAGGCCTCTAGATGCTCTCTTGGATCACCTTTCCATTTGTATTTATCAAATTTAGGCATCTCAAACTGAGATGGGAAAGATAATATAAGGAAACTCATGTCAAGAGGATAAGGGCATATTTTTTAACCTCCTGCAAGTCCTAAAGGAAAAGATCTATTTATTGGGTATTGAAGGCCTAGTTGATTTGGTTGGAATAAACAAGTGGATTTGGATTGAAATGTGTCTTAATGGGTACACTATTAGTCATTCTACTAGGAATGCACACCCTTTCATTGGGGTTATATTAATGATAAGGAACTTACTATTGGTTCATATTCAGAGGTGGATTATGAATGATTTACTGACTAAGAGATAACTATTGTTGGTATGAAACTTGTTGTTGAAAGGTAGGAACCTACTACAAATGAGAAGGAACATGATTTGTATTAAACAATTTTTATGAATTAGTCACCACTTGCTATGGGGGTGGGTTGGAAACTTGATGTTACAAAGGTTTTGAGACTTTATATTTCAAATGGTTTAGGACTTATATTGTAAATTGTTTAGGAATTATTATGAACTAAAAGGGAATTTTTGGGAGTTAGAAAGGACTTATTGGTGATAACAAAAGTATTTTGTGTATATATTGTAACTTAATATTATATATTCACTTAAGGTATCTACTAAAATTTAGCCAAAGGTTTATATCAGATGTAGGATTGGATAAAAGATCTTGTGGTTGTTTTAATGGTATATTTTATTTTGCATATGGGGAATTGCTAAATATAGTAGATTCTAGAGAAGTACTTAAATTATCTAGATGTTGATCATAAAAGAAATAATTAAGCCTAATTCACTGTAGAAGTGATGATTTGGCCATGTTAGGATAGGTCCATAATTTGACATTTCCATTTACTAGATGACACAAGAGCTTGGTTTGAACTTTGTATAAGGGCCTAATTTTGATTAGAAGTTGATGGGTCTATAAAAGCCTAATTTTTACTAGATGTTGCTTCTTGATGTATTTCCTCTTTATAAATAATGCCACATAATTTGTCTATAGGAAATTCAGGTGGGAGTTTGGCTCTAAAATCCAAAAATATTATAAGAAATTTATCCTTACTTTCAGGGAGTGTGTTCGCATACTAGATTTGACTATATCCTGTACTAGGTGTCAACTCTTCATATATAGTTTGGTGTTCATCAATGTCATCAACATTTTTGAGATTTTGAAGATACCAAAGCAAATCATAATAGCACTCATAATCCACAAAGTTACCATAATAAACCCCACCAAGAGTGTACTTAGACATGTTTGAATTAATAGTCTTTGCTTTGGGCTCAAGATAAGATTTTTAAATTGATACAATGTGAATATGTTTAAATCTTTACTTATCAATTCAAAACTAACTTTTAGATTTGAAAAGTGTTTAACGTGAATAGTTTATATCAAGTTGAATTTCTTTGAAATTGGATTTATTTTAAATTTTAAATGTTGATTTTGAATTGAGTTAAGTAGATTTTTATTTGGGTTAAATAA
>JARHVA010001393.1:0-112500 GCA_037957365.1 Torreya grandis | reverse complement strand
GGTTATAAAATGAATCCTAACCTTGATTATAGTTATTTTTCTATCAGTTCTAATTTTGATTACAATTTTGACTCTGTTTCTAAATTTGATTTTGATTTTGATGTTGATAATGATTCTATTGATTATTAGAGTTGTGTTTGTTACAAGTTTATTTATACATACCCATATTTTGATTATAATTGGAAGCACCATGAGCTACCTCAATTTTATTTCACTCATGTAAATCTTGGATAAAGTGTCTGAGTTACACACATATGTACACTGCATGGCCTTTAACATGATGGTAATCATAATATTCATTATGTTTATACCAATAAAAAATTGTTTGATCTTTAGGAAAAGGCTTTGTAAATGACTAAATGACCATATTAAATGTAACTAATTTATGGGATATCACCTCAACAGGCTCACCAAGGTCAATGGTGAATCTTCTTTGATGCTGATTTTTTGGCTAAGGTAGTTTTTGTAATGTAATTGCTTGGGTAGGTGGAGTATTTTTTATAGGTGGTGGTTACACTATTTGCACGTATCTCGATTCAGTGACTTTATCTCTTAAAATATGCCTTTTTTGAATATTTTTGGTTTATCAAATGTAATTACTTATGTTTGGGTTGGAGTTTTATCTAAATTCTAAGAACAAATCTTAATCACACCTTTATTAATAAGAGTGTTATTTATTTGTACACTTTCATATATACTATATTCAAATTTGATAGCACATTGAATTTTAAAATGATAATTTATGTATCCATTAAGATTAGAATCAAATATTCTTACTAATTGCTTGTCTAGAAAAGAAAGGGGAAATCAGTTGGCCAAGGCTCTCCACCATTATAAAAACACATAAAATATTTATCCACCTTATTTTTTGGAATTACACAAATCAACCATGGTTAACACATCCCATGTTATATGATAATTTATTGAAATATTTTTTGATATGTCATTAAAAGTGGTAATTGATCATTTTATCAAGTGAAGGAACCATTTTAAAGCTTGTCCACCCAAACAGTGTATAAATAAGCAAATCAATTAGATAATACTATAAGTTACCTCTTGACATGCATTAAAGAATTCTTGTAGATACTCTCTTTGATTACCTTTCCTTTTATATTTATCAAATTTAGGAATCTCCAAGTGAGATGAGAAAGGTAATTGAAGCAAAATCATGTCAAAATGATAGGGTTATATATTGTCAAATTTGTAATTCTTTCCTTGATTACCTTTTTGGAGTTTCACAATTGCATTTTTAACCTCCTACAAGTCCTATAATATGGTAGAATTTTTTTTGGCATTGAAGGGATAGTTGAATTGGTTTGAATAAACAAGTGGACTTGGATTGGAATGTGTCTGAATAGGTAACCTATTAGTTGTTATTCTAGGAATGTACACCATTTTAATGGGATTATATTGATGATAGGGAACTTAATGTTAGTTTGTATTCATAGGTGGATTATAAGTGCATTTATAATTAAGAGGAAACTATTATTTGTATGAATTTTTTTGTTTAAAGGTATGAACCTACATGAAATGAGAAGGAGCCCATTGTGGATTAGAAAATGTTTGTGAATTTTATTTGAGCCCCTACCCAAGGTTATTTTTAGTTTGATAAATGGTTCCTTGTAAATTATTTTATATTCCCTTGTATATCCTATTTTTAGTGTTTTTATATCTATATTATTTTAAAAATACCAAAAACATTGAAATTTTTTAAAACCCTAAAAATCAAATCATTCAAAAAAAGATTCACATCTCCCAAAATGATATAAAGTCACAAAACCTTTGTATAATTTGTCATCATGTTTTCTAGTGGATTTACCTCTTGGTCCTATTCTAGGTGGAATTATTTTAATATGTTATGGGTAATCCTCCCTTTGCATTTGAACATAACATGTTTGGGACCTCTTATCTAGGCATCTTCATTATTTATTTAATACACTCACATTTATAGGAAAATTATATTGGCCTAGGGTCCAAATATACTTTATATGAAGTGCTTGGATACATGGGGTAGCTTAGGATAACTCATCCACCATCAATCATATTTTAATTTCCCCCATTTTTTTTTCTTATTCTCTCACCATTTTGAAAGTTCTTACACTCTTGCCATTTTTTGAGCCACTTATATTATGTTCTCATTGTTTTGTAGGTCATTATTATTTTACTCTTTAATTAGTTTCATATTAAATTTTTGTCATAAATTTTATTCTTTCATGATTCTTGGGAGAAATACATTTCACTTGATAGTCCACATGGACTAAATAAACACCATTCAGTTTCATGGAGCATCTAGAGTCATTTTAGCCACCCCTTCCTTATTCTTCTATTCCCCCTTATATACAAATTGTCACATTATCCTATTTGATTCTATCTATATTTTGGCATGAAATATTGATAGGTTATTAAGAAAAAACCTCATCATTACCATCATAATTATCCTCTCCAAATTTATGGTTATATCTCTCACTTGCAGTATGCTAGTACATGGTCAGTGTGGACCTATGAAATCTTGAAGATCAATTTTGGATTAATTAGGTGGAGTGATTATTTGAATTTAAAAAGGCACTTCACTTTTCATTAATTTAAATAACCTTTTTTAATTTACCAAATATGATTCTAATGGAAAATTCCATAGATTTTTGGAATTACCTATTTTCTTAATTCATTAATTAAATTATTCCTCCATTCACATGGAAAATGGATTCAAATATATACATCATGACATAATCAAAAAATATTTTCACCATGACATCATCCAAAAATATACATCATGAAATCATCAATAAATATCTCCATCCTAACATCATACAATAGGTGGATTCAAATTGAGACAAATATTGAAGCATTATGAAATATCAACAAATATTAACATAAATGTAAAAAATATAAGAAACTATCAACATAAATTTAGAAATGCAACCTGTTCATAATTAATAAAAACACCATCCCAAATATCTATTACATTTTACCTACCAAAATTGAATGATCCTCAACAACACATCTTGATCTAAGATCAACAATCTAAAATGGTTTGAAAAATATATAAATATAAGGGTAATTTTACATTATAATCAAGGATTTTAGTGCACATATACCCTATAAATCCATTAAAAAGCTTCAACTTTTATTTCATTGTCTTCTAATTACTTCAGTCAAATCACATGTAACCTATGGGAAATGCTGCCTACATGAAGGTGCAACAATGAAAAAGACTCCAAGGCTACAATCTTGATCTCAACACACCATTAATATGGATTATAAGGAACATCCATGACGAAGTTATAATCACTTTGATTATGTTTTTTATTTGTTCTTTTCTTCTTAGACCTTGCCCATACTGAGGGATCATTCTTGAGATGTTATGTTTATCAATTATTTTATGTTTGATTTGGCATACTAACATGAAATAGCTTCTCTTCTATTTATTATTTACACTATTTAGATTGTATTTGATAACTTGGTACAATAACATGTGCCTTCATCTACATATATTATATTAGATATCTTATTACAATTTCTCTTTAAATAATTCTTATTATATTGTATTGTTTATCTAATACGATATTTTTTTGATATTTTTATGTCAAAAACTAAATCATTCAAGTTGAGATAGTTAGATCAACCTACCTCAAACATAAAAGTAGTGTTGAGATTGTACACTTTGATTCAAAATTATATTTATTTAGGTTTATATTCTTATACATCTTATCCACTTCAAAATTTAGTTCCTTTCTTATAGTCATGTCTAGCTCACACTAACTTTGATGAGTGGGATACCATTAAATAAATTTATAGATTCCAATCTCAAATTCCATTTATTGATCTCATGATGACTCTTACACATCATCCAAACTATATTTTTTATATTTTATTCAATATGAATTTTCCTCGACCACCACCTATGGGACAAAAACCCACCTACCCTATGTCTGAGGAAAGAATCTTTCAAAAATGTGAGGATATATCCATATAGATAAATCCAATAATGGATGAATCTCTTTCCATTAAGTTTCATATAACATATTATACTTAAAAAATATTACTTCATGTGGATGATCCTCTTTTATTTATTATTATCCAATTTGGTAACATAGCAGTCAAGCGAGCCTTGCTATATGAAGGTTACAACACTCATGTTTCTTCTTCGGAATTAATTGTAAATTTAATATATTTTTAATGCAATTTTAAGAATATCAAAAGCACATGTCAAGGATTTAAAAAAATAGAAATGACTCCATTATGATGTGTTCTGATACGTATCATGCTATCACCTGTTACAATTAGATTTAAGGTCATGATATTTAATTTCCCTCTATATTACAATATTTTTCTTGGTTTCCTTTGGAATCATTATATAAGGGTTATGGATTCTTCTACATGTTAATGTATGAACTTTCCTTACATAATTTCTATTTAAAAGATGCAAGGTGATAATCACCCTTGGAATTTTGACAACTTAAATAACATGGTGTATTTAAAATCATAACCTTTGATTTTTTATCTTGAGTTCCATTATGTGAGTATCAATTATTTAAATATATAATCATCTCAAACCAAGGTTATAATGGTCATCCCACTCAAACCAAGGTTACAATGGTCACCCAAGCTTGTGGGAAATATCCCACCTAACCTCCATTCTAAAAATGATGAGCCTGATGAGATTAATTTCATAATTAAACATCAGACCTTCTTTATAGTATAGTCACTAAACTTCCTCTACCTTGTAAACTAATTATTATAATATTCCAAGTGATGTATTTCCATCTCTTATGGTCATTCATAAGAATCCTAATTCCCATACATTTTTTAAAAAAGGACTTGCAACATGAATTTAAGTAAAAGTATAATAAAATAGAGCAAGCCTCAAGGACTGAGAAAAAAAGTATAGTAAGATAGAAATAACTAACTAATTACCAGTACATAAGATAAAACATAAAAATAATAATAAATAAATTACTCATGGAGGAAGGAATCCTTTAGGAGTGCCTTACTGGCATCATTCTCCATCATCCTATTCCTAGTGATCTTTTCCTAAGTTCTGTTACTTGATCCTTACATAATGTAACTTGGCATAATCACCCTTAGATTATTCTAAGGTATCTCCTTCTCTGATGTATTTTTTAGGGGTGATTTGAGAGGAGGTTTTTGAGAGTGGACTTTCACCACCCTAGTATCTTATTTCTAGGGAGTGCCCTTAGCCTTGGTGTGCTGTGAAAGGGACTATACCATTTTGGTATCTTCCCTATTAATGGAGTTTCACTCCTTTATCAGTCTATCTAGGACAATTTTATATTCATGTAGTTTATTTTTGAAACCCTCCAACTAATTTTGTTCTACCTGATTGCCTTAGAGATAGGGGGCTTTCATTTTCTAGAACACTCTGTAGTATTCCCCTCCATAAACATAATGGGTTTTGGTTTGGTTAATGTGAGTTGGAGAGGGAGTTCCCTCATGGTTCTCTTGGAATTATGGGAGAGAGGATGAGTATAGGATGGTGGGAATCCATGGTTGGGTCTTCTTTATGGGAGTCCTCCTTCATAGAATACCCTCCAAGCAAGAGTTATTTTTTGCATAGGGTCTCCCATGCTTGACAAGCAAAAGATAAGGCCTTGATGAATGATAGTATTCACATCATTTAATTTTTAAGGTAAGGGTTGTGATTTATAGGGACTTAATTAGGTAGTAGGGAAAACTAATCTTAAAATCTTGGAAGTGATTAAGAAGCAAAAAATGATGTGAAAATATAAGCGTAAACTTACCTTCTAGGGTAAGATATTTCATGATTTATAGGCACACCTCCAACTAGTACCTTGGTAGGTCCATTCATGGGAAACCATTCTTGTAAATTTTATGGTCTCATTAATCCTAAATAACCTTTTAATTAGCTCCATTTTATTAAAATGGTCTTTAAATGCTTTCAACCCCTTGCAGGATATACCAGTAACCTCATCAATTAGTTCTTTAGTAACAAAGATTTTAATCCCCCTTATCTCCATAATTATTTTATTTAAGGAAACCATCAAAACATTTTTAAAGGTTGTATCATGTGTTGTAACCCTCTTCATATATTTCTCTAGTCCCCATTCACATAATTTTTTCCAAACTTTTTTATTGGTTCAAATCTTTGAGCATGAGGTTGGCTAGAGTCTATTCCTATCACCCCCGCATATTATGCTTGTCTATGAGAAAGATGTTTGGGTGGTATTTGGGTTATACCATACACAAATAATTATTGATATTTATGATGTTAAGGTGCCTTAATGAATGAAATTTCTCCTAACTTGTAACATTAAATCCCCATGTGGGATTATGATGAAAAATCATGATTTTTAAAGCCCTATGCTTCATATGTGAATTCTGTGCATGTGGATGCCACTCCCCCACCCTATGAAAAGAAATATTCATTTTAAATTGCCTTGATTATGTTTTTTGGGATGTGTCTTTTATTTTACTAAATAGAAAAAAGGGAAAGGTTGATTCCAATGTTGGCAAGTAAATCATCCACCCCATTTCCTTTATGATATATATGAATGATGGGTGGGTTCACAATCTCCTTATCAAGATTATTTACATCATTGATGAGGGATTTAATGGTGTGATAAGGGGTGATCTTACCATCCAAGGAATTAAGGATGTTAAGAGAAAATCCTTTGATGATTACTCTTCCCATCTTGGGTTGGGTAACAATCTAAATACCCCAAAGCACCACCTTAGCTTTGGCCACATGGTTGGTTTGAATCCCCATAGGACTAACATATTAATCAATAATCATCCCCACTGAGTTTTTGATGACCTCTCCTCTACCTATAGAATCAGGGTTCCCATCACCATCAAAATTAATCTTTAACCAGTCATCCGCTGGTGGCTTCCACTTAACATGTTTTCTTAGCAAATCTTTAAAAGGAGAAATGATTTTTTGTTCCACATCCCATTCCATAAAGATTATATATTTAGCTATATAACTTATATTTTTATTAGTGGGTAGATAATCCCTCCAATTTTTAGTAATTTCTTGGTAAAGTCAGATAAATATTGCTTTAGGAAGGTACTTTTTATTAGAAAAGATACCATCATTATGAGCTTTCTAGATGGCCCAAAACCAATGGGAGAGGGATAGGGACCAAATAAAAGAGAGGGATAGGAGGGTATAGGGTGGATTAAATTACTTAATGAGGTCAAATATGTTATTGGGTTTGATCCAATATAGATTAAATTTGGCCAAGGTCCAATCCAGAATGCATGAGCTAAAGGGAAAAGATATGAATAGATGGTTGATTGAATCTTCTGCTTCTTGACATAGGGGACATATTCTAGGTAGAATGAGTCCTTTTTTGGCTAGATTATCCACTATGATAATATTATTCTAAACCACTAGCCAAAATAAAAAATTAACCTTAGGAGTGAGGTGTTTAATCCAAAGGATCTTCTAATATTCCTATTCATCCTCCATATCAGGGTCAACAAGTGATTAAAAGTTATCAAGTACTTCCCAATATCTTTAGCCACCCAAAAAAGATGATCTTCCTTAGGGAAGATGGGAATGTGAATTTATCTAAGGTATTAATTAAGGTCCTAAACTACTTGTAAATATTTAATGATGTTGAAATTGATGGAGAAAACCTTCAAGAATTTTACATTGCTAGTATCTTCCTAGTAATGCTTAACCTTGGTACCCCATCTATCCTTAAAGGTTAGACAAAGATTGACCTAGTTACCATATGATGAGAGGGGAGATTTGGAGAGCTAGGAATCATCCTAGAAGTAATTTTCTCCCCATTTCTAATTTTCCATTTAACTCCTTTATTTAGAAGGTCCTTACTGCTGCATATGGCTTTCCAAAAGGTGGACTTGTCAATAGGAATTTCTTCCTAGAGGAATCAATCTTCCTCATCCCCTTTCAAATATTTGACTCTAGAAATTTTGGTCCATTCTCTATCTTATTTCATAATTTTCCAACCCATTTTAATAAGGAGGGCTTGATTAATAGTTTCAATCCTTATGAGCCCTATCCCCCTACTTTCCTTAGGGAGGCATGATTTTTCCCACAAGACAAGGTGGTATCTGAAACGATCCTCTATGCCACACCATAATAATGTTTTTTGGATTTATTCTATCTTAACATCAACTTTATTGGGAATTTAGAACACTGACATAAAATATAAAGGGATGCTATGTATTGAGGCTTTAAGTAGTTGGAATTTACCTTCTTGAGTGAGTAGGTGACCTCTCCATCTAATAAGTTTTATTTGGATTCTATCAATGAGTAGATTACAAAAATTAGGATTAATTTTACCTTTGAGTAAGAGAATACCTAGGTAAGTTACCATAAGATGACTCACCTGTCATTCTAAAATGATTACAATATTTTTCTACAATAGAAAGGGAGTGTTGATGAAAAATAAGGAAATCTTGTAGAATTTAATGCATTGTGTTATCCTTGAATTTAGTAGGCTCAAATTATGGTATAACCCCTATAAAACTTGTCTATTTCATAGCCCATTATCTCTAAGCATGCAAAATGAGGCTAATTTTTGCTTTTTTGCATTTGTTTTTCCAAAAAAGTTGATCTTTTGAGGGAATTTTACTTTTGTGCAGTTTAGAGAATTTTCTCTAAACTACACTTTGTTTCTTTTTATGTAAAATCAAAGAATTTTCCCAATTTTATATACATTTATTGCTCTTTGTGTTGAGTCAGAGAATTTTCTTGAAATTGCATATGCAAATTCAAAGATTTTTTTTGAGATTCCATATGCAAACTCAAAAAATTTCTCTGACCTCACACTTGGGACCCACCATCTTGACAATATTTAATTTTCATTAATTACTCTTTTTATATATATCTAACCTTGGTAATTTCATTTTAACCACTATGTTTTTCCTGATTCACCATTTTTGAGCTCGTGTGCATATTTCCTCATTATCCTCATGGTCGATTGGATTTGCTGGTTTGATTGGTTTCATGCATAACATCTTATTTTGGTCAATTTCATTTTATTCTAGGTAAGTCTCCATTTTTATTTTATTCACTTTTTGTGTTTTTATTCTATTTTTTTTTGAGTTTTTGGTCATTTTAGGGTTTTGAATATTTTTAGACCCAATGCCCTTCATGCATTTTGGATAATTTTCCTCAAAATGAATGAAGGGAAAATACTCCATGTTTAGACTTAGTGAAATTTAGAGAAAATTATATGAAGTGTACATTACACAATCCATAGTGCACTTCAGAGATTTTTCTCTAAATTACATGATTAAAAATCACATCTCTATGCATTTCAAAGAATTTTCTCGAAAGTTCATGTCATTAAATGCACTTTGAAGATTTTTCTCTAAAATGTATTTAAGTTCACTGAACCCCTTTCCCATGTAAATCAGAGAATTTTCTTCAAATCACACCAACCTTTCCCATGTAGTTTGGAGAAAATTCTCTGAATTACACTAAAGTGATTCACCTTTCATGAAGTTTGGAGAATTTTCTTCGAACTACCCAACCTTCCCTATACATCATGTAAAAGCGCTATTTTTCACCGATCCTACATTTTTTGAAAAAGATGAAAAATACTAAATCTAGATAATTAAATTTTCTTAGTTGTAGCCATCCAATCAATGACATACATCTCTCTAAACAAAAAGATAATGAAGTAAAAGTATCAAGGTATCTTCCCATTATCTATAGTTGATTTAAATGTGGATCAAATTAGAGATACAAAAATTGGTCATATAGACATGGCTAAGTTTTTAGATAGATTGGGAAGAGAACCCATTGCACCTCATATGTAGCCAATACTTAATAGTGAAATTCATTTGGCTACTACATTTCTAGTATCAACACATGATTCTGAGTTCATCTTGACCATGGAAACACACTTTGATAAGGAAAGCAAATCAGTCAAGGATTTAGAGGGAAAGGTGATTATTCACCTTGATGAGGAATATTTTGATAAGATTTTTCACCTTTTTGAGATTGAGGAATATTTTGATTTAACTATGGAGTCAGATCAAGAATATTATGACAAAGATATTGAGAAGTGTAAAAAATATATCAATACCAAATTGCTCAAGACTCCTCAACCCACCATTTCTAAATGTCCCAAGTATTTATATCTTAGTGAATTTTTGGAGGAGATAGGGGATTTGATTACTCTCCTCAATAGAGTGAAAGGGTTGTCTGTTTCAAACATTTTTCAAGAATGGATGTATCAATAAATTTTGGTTATTAAAATAAATAAGCAAAGAATATTTTGGGGTAAAAAAATCAATGATGCTATTTTTTATCATCTCTCTAAGGTAGATTCTTCACTCAATTTTTATATGACTTCATATATAGTATATGATGCAACTAGTATGAAGTCTTTCTTGGGTCTAAATTCTATCAGTGAAAGGAGAAATGTTCCTATATATGACCAATATCCACAATTAACTCCAAAAGAAAGCATCAAGCATTACAGGAGAGTTAATGATGCTTTATTCTATACATTCATCTACACTCCTGATAAAGAACTTGAAAAAAAGAGAGTTTTAGACCAGGTATGGGCACATGTTAATAGGGTTGGATGTATTTTCTTATAATTCCAAAATTTTACATACATCAGGGTAGGAGGATTTGATAAATAGCCTTACATGCTACCTAGATACCCCAGTGATAAACTAATACTAATGGAAATGTGCAGATAAGTGATGAATGTGCATAAAAAAAATAGATGCTCACAAGAGAGGTTTAAAATTTCCAATTAGTATTGGTCAGTACATAATTTCCACTACTCCAAAGGATAAGACTATGGAAACTGAGATGCAGTGGATTACGCTTAAAAAATTCAAAAGTAGAGAAAACTTTGATTACAAAATGATGGAAAGGCTCAAGCGTAATATCACTCATGTACATAGAATTGAAGATATTTGGGTAGAATGTAGAAATGATGAATATACAAGGAGACTTGATTATAGTTGCCTTACTACTGATCAGATTATCAATTTAGAATTGGAAAACATTACTAGGGATTTGATAGATGATGGTAATGTATTGGATCCATCATATGAGGAAAATCAAGTGGCTTCAACTCCTCTCCCTCCTATCCAATGGTTACTTAAAGAATCCATTTACATTAGAGACATATTTCAACCTATTCTTGAAAGAACTAATGCTTGGTTGGAATCTAAATGAATTAAGTTGAAACATTTTAAGACTGGTTCTGAGGAGTATGATGAATAAATTGCTAAGAAATGAGAGGAGCTGAGAACCAAAAATAAAGAGGATCTCTCTACTTCCAGAAAAAATACAAAATTTGTGTTTGTTATTAAAGGAAAGAAGAAAGGAAAATAAACAAGTGTCGAGTAAAGTTCTCAAGTGGAGAAAAAAGAAGTCCTAGTCACAAGTGAGGTATGAACTTAATTAACAACATCACAAGTGTCTCAGCTAGTACTTGAATAACCTATGCAAGTAGAGACTACTCAATCAGAGGTTACTTTCATTGAAACTTCTCAATCCATAGTTTCACAAGTAACATTTTCCATAGTTCCTTCTATGAGTAACACTATCCAAATTGATCCTATTCCTTCTCAAGTTATTCTTTCACCTCTATCTTCACCTCCTAGTACCACATTTTTTCAAGTTCCTTCGCAAGGTACACTAGACCAAGTTTTTAATTCATTATCAAATCTACCTAGTACTTCAAAGTCATTGGTATCCTTGACTAATTTATATTTCACCCAACAAGATATGGACAAATTTATATCTATACCTTCCTAAAAAAATAACAACTCAGGTTCCTACCATTCCAGTGTCTAAAATGTCTATAAGAACTAAAGTGGTGGTTACTCCAACCCAAACTCTACCTATTATTACTAAAATCCCATTGGTGTCAACCCCATTACCAGATACTTTCATCACATTACCTTCCATTCTGCTTACTTCACAATCCATTATCACTACCCAAGTTTCCCAAGCTTTAACATCCTCTATCCAAGGAGATCCATCTCCTCTTCCTCATTGGATAGAATTATAAACACCTAAGAAGAAAAAGTGAGTAGTGGCTCTGGAAGATTTTTATTTTGGTCAGCTTATCCCAATAAAGCCCAAAATAACAAAGAAGGCCAAAACTATGTCAAGGGTAATTTTTGAATCTAGGCATAAGTATGTTGAAGTTATAGTGCCTCTCAAAGATAGAAACATTGAGGATATTCAAGCATATGAATATGCAGTGGGATGAATATATCTAAAGAAAAAAACTCATGAAGGTGCAAATAAATATTTACAAGAAGCAATGGCTTCCTTGACCAAGAGATATGATAAGGACAAGAAGGTCAAAGATCAACTCAAAGTACAAGTGGAACAACTGACTTCTACTTTACTAAGAATCACTCAACCTTTTGAGTCTATTGATCCTATTTTAAATGAAAATAATGAAATATCTATTCAAATTGTAGACAAAATTAGATCTCAGGGTCATGCAGTCAATGCTTAGATTGAGAGATTAACAACACAAGGTACTCAAATGTTATGTTCTACCATTGAATTTTTGAATAAATTGAGTGAAATGAAAATAGAAATTTATAAAATAATTAAAGCATTGACTCAAGATTTGTATTTGACTAAAAAGGATATTGATACATGGACTCAACTTTGCAAATTCAAACTAGAGCTTTTGGTTGAGAAAAAGGTCATTCCAAATAGGAAAATGTTCATTAAATATAGGGAAGATATGAAGAATAAAATATAATTTATCAATAATCTAGTTAAAGATCTCAAAGAAGCTAAAGATATGTGTGATAATAAGATTTTGGATCTTATAGAGAAAATTGGAAAACTCCCTTGTGAAGTTAAACATGATTCTTAGGAAATTCTTCCTATAGAGACTGTTATTCAAGAATTAACATCTTTGCTCCAAACAAAGACTAAAATAGGTACTTTTTCACTAGACCCCATCAAAAAATTAATTGAATTTCAATTCATCTTGGATAAAATACAAATAATCATGGACAAGAGCAAGGATTTTCTAGTTAACTTAAAAGATTCTATTACAAGGGTACTTACCATCTCCAAGAGTACATCTGGCCTAGATAACGATGAAGTTCAAGCTATCTTGAAGAGATATGAGGAATTTTTAGAGAAAAATAAAAAGAAAGAAATTCTTGTGTCTAAGGACACTTGTCTACTTTTGTATTTTTCCATATGTAGTTTTGTTTAATGTAAATTACATGTAGGAAAAGTACATAGTCCTAAGTCAAATAGGACTTTGTCAATGAATAAGTCAATGCGTTTATGTTTTTCCTATTTTTGTTCATAGATAATCTCTATAAATAGGAGGATGTTATTTTTATAAAAGATCACCAATTGATATAGAGGGGAAATGCTGTTGAATTGAAAAATAATTTTGAAACTTTGTGTTCATAATGTAAATCTTGAATTCCATTCTATATAAGAAAATCAAGTGATATTTAAATATTTGTGTTGAGATAAAATTGTGGTGTGTTGGAGATGTTCTTATGTCTTTTAAATTACATTTTATTATGAATTGATTGAATTTAGGTATGAAATTTCTATAAGATAGAAGGTGCCAAGAAGCTGATTTTGGAGTCTTTGAGCTACTTTTTAGTTACTGGGTTTATGATCACATTGAAAGTGAATTACTGAGGATACTTTGAGATATTTGTTATTCTTATTTGATAATTTTAATCTTTATTAGAAATAAGGTGAAGAATTTAGGCTGCACTTTATTCTATCTTTTAAGTTTACTTTATTGGTATTATTCTTGTCAATATTTTGGCTAACAAATCTGAATACCAGTTATATTTGGTTCATTAAGTGACCTTAGATTTTCAAAGCATATCATAAAGGACAAAAATAAGTTTGTGATTGAACATCAATTCTGAAAAAAGATAATTGGATGATATGACAACATCCACTATGATAAAATTATTGTAAATAAGTGTAAATAATTAAGTGTTGTGTTAGTTAATAATAAAAGGGAGCCTCCCCTTGTATTGAGGAGAGATTTTATCTCACTACACTGTGGTTAAAATAACCATTTTTCTACCATTATCTCAGTAACAAAATATTCACCCAACACATTAGTTGGAGACCTATTCATAGTTTTGGAGGATGAACTTAAGTTGCCTAGCTTCCTCAATTGATGCTTCCCCCAAGATAATCATATCATCAAAAAAAAATTCATGATTTATGGGTTTGATGTTGAGAGCCACTGAGATACCATTGATATACCCTTGTGACTTGACCTTCATCATACTTCTTCCTAATCTTTTTGCCATAATGACGTAGAGATAGAGGGAAAGAGGATCCCCCTATCTTAAACCTAGAAAAGCTAAGAAGTAGCCTTTGGGGACTCCATTGATTAAGATGGAGAATTTAGGCATGGAAATATATTCCATAATAATTTTTTTGATGCCCTAATTGAATCCTAGTCTCTAAAGGATTTTCATTATAAATCTCTAGGATACTCAATCATAGGTTTTATTCATGTTGAGTTTAATGAACATGCATTGTTTTGAATATCTTAAGATGGAGTGGATGGATTCATGAATCATGATAATGCCATCGGTTATTTTTCTTCTAGAGACAAGGAGTCCCTGTTGTTCCTTGATCACCTTATCTAGAAGGGGTTAAATCCTTTTTACCAATATGACTCAGCAAGTCTTATAAATGGTATTGTATAAGTTGATGGGTAAAAAATATTGGAGATTATTTACCCTTAGTTTTTTAGGAATAAGGACCAAAAATGAATTGTTTATTTTTATTAATAAAGCTCTAGAGTGGAAAAATTCTCTCACAATACTTCAACTTCAATATGGACAATGTCCCACATTTTTTGAAAGAAGAAAGTGGGGAAGCCATCAATACTTAGGGCCTTAAACCCCTCTATCAAAAAGAATGCACCTTTCACATTGTCCACCATTAGAGGTTTAAATAAGGTAGCATTATCATAGGTAGTGATAACTTCATTGAATTTCCTCAAGGTCATGTCTTCAAGTTATTCATCAAAATAACTATCTTCCATAGTAGCTTTTTGAAGAATTGGATAGTGTGGTAATTAATCTCATCTTCTTCCTTGCTGAGGTTTCCATTATTAATTTATAGTTACATTATTATATTCACATTATTATGTATGGATGCATAATGATGTAAGAATCTAGTGTTTCTATCTCCTTCCTTCAGCCAAGTACATTTAGATTTTTGATGCCAGTACACCTCTTCCTTCATCTCTAGGTTATGGAATTAACTTAGAGTTTATTTTTATTTGTGGTATAGCTACTCATTGGTTACCATGCAAAGACATTAGTTCTTAAATCATCATTAGTTCCTCCTCCAAAGTTTTTTTGGTATAAAAATGTTACCAAAGACTACTTTGTTCTATGTTTTTAGGGTTTTCTTTAAAAAGTTTAGTTTTTTGACCAAAATATACATATCTAAACCTAATAAATATTCTTTCCACCATTCCTTTATATATTTAGTTAGGTTTGGATGGTATAACCATATGATTTAAAATCTAAAAGAAATATTATTTGGTTTGGATATTCTTTCCCCTTTAAACACTATAAGATTATGATCAGATCTAATTCTAGGTAGAGAGGAGAGAGAGATAGAAAATTGGATATCCCAATTAAGAGAAATTAGGACTCGATCAAGGTTGACTTGGATTATATTTTCCCCCATCCTTATATTATACTAGGTGTACGTGATGCCTTTGAGATCCACATCCATGAGTCCCACTCTTGTAAGGAAGTTGTTGAGGTCTAGCATGTTTTCTATGAGGTCTAGTTGTCCCCATCTTTTTTACTTGGGGGTGAGTGGGGTATTGAAATAATCATAGATGATCCAATTCCAAATTTTACAAGTTTTTCATAATGTAAGGAGGTCCTCCCATAATTTTATCCTTATAGTTTTAGAATTTGGGTCGTAAATGTTTGATAAAATCCATTCATCTTTTCTAGCTATATATTTGAAAAAGATAGAGACTTGATTGGTGGTTTTAAAAAGAAAATACCCTTATAAAAATTCTAGATTCTAAAATATTTCTAGGCCCCCTGAGGCCCTCCTAGAATCAAAGGCTATAAAATTAGCTTTGTTCCATATTTTGTTAGAACATAATTTTAAAGATTCTAAATACATTTTTGTTTCTTAAACAAGCATAATGGTGGGATTGATTCTTTTTATTAAATTTTTGATGGTATTATAATTTTTAAGGTTGTTAAACCCCCTAAATTTCCATGTGAGGACCTTCATTTCTTATCTCTGGTGATTTTAAGGGTTTGTTGATAACCCTTTGCAATTTATTTTATTATTTCAATATTCTTAGTTACCATTATAGGAGATCTAATGATTGGTTTTGGGATGACTCCAACATTTGATTTATTTTTCCATTTCCTATTCTTATAATTGGTTATAACACCATCTTACTGATTAGCCTCTAGTATTGGTGATTTTTTAGTGGAGCATTATCCCTTATCCATGGGTAACACCATGTTATTGTTATGAAATTTTACCAAATCTTCTTCTATGAAAGGCTAATCTTCTTTACTACCTGAGACAAATAATAAAGGGATACTTAGATCTAAGGCTTGTGACACCTCTGAAAATGTGCCTTAATTTATATTTTGATCAAAATATTTAAGAAAAACCATGTTAGGTGAAAGGGGTTGATAGTGAACATGGCAAGGATTTAGGGTTTGATCAGGATCAATGAGAGAGGGTTTCCAATAATTTTCCATTAGGATCTCAACTAAAGGACAAGCTAGGGAATGATACTATTTAAGGCTCAAATAGGTAAGAGTGGAAAGGAAGGCCTCCACTAATGAAACATTAAGACCCAACAAAGGGACAACTTTGCCAAGGGGATGATTCACCTTCAATAACTAAGAGGGATTTTAAGGGGAGTGACTACCACCAACTAAGCTAGTGGAGAGGACCTGAGGGGAGGGCCTTTAGGTTGAGGGGTGAGATAAAGGCTATCTAATGGAATAGAAATTGATGAAAAACTAAGATTAATTAGAGGGGAAGATCAATTAGAAACAAGTGGAGAGAAAGAATTATAAAAAAGTAAAGTACCTTTTGGGTGTCCCAAGGGTGTTATACCAAGTGAATCTAGGGGTGTCCTAATCTTCAAGGAGGTTTTAGTTTTGTGTTTCAAATATGGGGCTAGTTTCTATGTTCAAGCTTACTTGGGAGTGATAGGGACCTAATTCTTCTTGGGGTAGTCATTTTGCATATGACTCAATTTATTGCATGTATGTCAAATGATGGATTTATTTTCATAATCAATACACTTTATCCATTCACTATACTTGGATTTGATTTTAATCAAGTGAAGAAATGGTTTGTTAGCAGGTAAGAAAACATGGACCTGAGCTACCACCATATTTATATGAGATAAAGTGATCAAGTCAATGGAAATGGGATTTACCAGTGCTATGGTAATACCCATAATGACTTTAGGATGTTATTATTCCAAGGGAAGTTCTAGGAGGAGAACCCACATTAGGACATTGTCCATCACAAAGTTGTTTAGATTAGTTTTGGACTTCCAATGTTTGATGGTGATGCTCAATTTGCCCATAAAATAAGGTCCATCTAGGAAGACCATGAAGTAGTTTTCTTGTGTTGAAAAATTAATCAATAAAAAACATCTTGCCAAAATAACCACTTCTATATGACCTTTAGGTTTCCATTTTAATTTGACCAAGCTTTAGAAAGAATCAATGTTCAGACAAAACCCATTTACCCTAGCCAAAATGGATTTTTCCAAGTCCACATATGCTTGTTTCACCATAGATTTAGGGAAAAAGACACATACCTCATTATTTTCAACTAACAAAATAATTTGGAGGTCTAAAAGGTCCTAGACAACCTACCATTTTTCCCTATACCCTATCTACCTAAGACAAGGGGGCACATTAGAGGAATGTGTCCCATTAAGATCATGTTATTTATCCTTATTGTTAGTGAAATCAATGATGATATATAAATAAGTTAAGTTTGTGACTTATATGAGATTCCCATGAAGATTTTCACATGGAAATGCATTGAATCCCAAGTTGTCTTTATTATTCAGGTTAATCCACCTTAACTTTGCATTAGCATCCACAAAGTTATTCTAGGTTTCCCACCTAGATTGAAATTCAAAATTTTGAGTTATTTTCACATCTCTGCCATATTATTCGCTCTTCATTATAATTCCCATACATTTTATGGTGACATTGGCATAATTTATTAACATAGATATCACCACTCCTAATTACAATGATGATTTAACATTAGATTATTTGTACTTATTTAGATATGTAGAAGCTAAGGATGCAAAAAATATCCATTATCATTCTTGTCTTTAGTGATCTTATGATCAATCATCATCCTATTTTAGTATCAATTTAATTGATATAATTAGATCTAACTTTCCTTATGAAAAACCCAACATTTTTTCTTCTTTAGTCAATGTTCATAGGACCAATATGGATAACATTATGACTTATAATTAAAATGAAGTTCCTATTAATTCTAAGCCTCTTTAGAGCATGCTTAACATACGGGAATTATTAATTTTTCCTATTTGATGATCCACAGGCTTATTTCCTCTAGGTATTTTGGCCACACTTAGACAATCAACACTAAGGATGTATCCTAAAGAAATAACAAAACCATTTTTTTCACCTAAAAAAATCTCTAGTCACTCATAACACTAGTACAAAATGTAATCACTAGTCACTCATAACCAATTTAATCACTAATAATGATGATTATTGGATGAGATTCAAAATATACCCCAATACAATTCTCCATATAGGTCAGATATGACACTGTGCCCACCCACACTAGAGGATTAACCATATTAAAAGTTTTACAAGGTTTCTAGTCATTCAAATCAAGAGTGTAGTGATTAATAGAGAATTTCATCATATAAAAAGTTGAAAGGCCCATATCTTGCCATGGATATTTGATCACCTCAGTCCACTAATACAATATGTTTTTTATAATTCCATGAGATAGTACACATTCTTTGACTCCATATTGAGATTTTTAGTATTATCTTTATGCAATTTGTCTTGAAGTAGATAATTCTCAAAGTATATCAAACATGCCACCTCTAAATATTACACTTGATTATATACCTAAATAGGGGGAGGTGTACTATATATGGAATTAGTGTTCTACACATCACACAAATAATTGTATAACAATCTAAAAAAATTTTAGAGACTTTCTTAGGCCCCCACCTCAAGGTTCCCAACAATGTTCACATGGTCCATCTAGGATGGAGGAGATGCCTCCCCTAAAATAATAACCATCCCTTATACAATAATATGTGTGTTTCATGGCACCACATATTCCCCACATTAATTATTCTCATCACGATTCCCCATAATCTCTTCTTTCTAGCAAGCCTAATTTTTCCTTCGAGATTGTTTGCTAGTAGTCCTAACATGAATTTCATAAACATTAGAAGGTACCATGGTCTAAATATGATATAAGTTGTAGTGATATTTAATAGACATTTTTGATGATGTGTGTAGAGATATTTCATGGAAATCATGAGCAGATAATTTTCTCATATCATTGACTTCACATTGTTACATGATTGAGTTCATATTTTTATTTTTATCATATGTAGTTCTTATTGTATATATATGCTTATATAATGATCTGTTACATTTCAAAACTTCATTTTTTAGCATGTACCTTTGATTTATATCATTAATATCACTTTTAAGTTGGCCTTAGTATCTATTTTATATCTTGGGTAGCACCTTAAGGTTTTATTTTTTATCTTTTATACCATTTTACACTGTGCATTATTTTCCCTTATAAATCTTAGGTAGCATATTCAATTTATATTTTTCAAATTTTATAGAATCTTTATATTCAACCTTGGTTTCCTCATTATTCCTTGGTATCTTTTAGAATTTCCACTCTTTAGGAATGATTTCTCTTCCCAGTACCTCTGCTAGATCATTTGTAGGTCAACATGAATTCTATAGTGACACTTTTACCATATTTTGTATCATTTATCTTATGTGGGTTTTATTTTCATGATTTAACTTACATATCTATGCATTTCCACATCCCTCTTTTTTCTAGTCACATCTAAAAAAAAAACTCTGTTTTTATCTTGTCAACTACTAGGATATATTTAACTTATCACCTTTTCACATGGATGGATCTTCCTTGATCTCCATATTTCCCTTCTCTCACTTGAGATACACTTGGGGTCTATTTTGATATTTCACTCTTTCATAGGGTGAAATTTTAGGATTCTTTAGGTATCATGGCATTTAGGTTCTTTTCTATAGTAACTAGGTGTAATATATCTTGTGTTAGTCATATTTAACACCCATTGTTGGTTTTTACAAATCCATATGGATAAGGAAAATAAAAAAATACAAAAAAGTTAAAAAACCCATATTATAAAACAAATATCCAAAGGAAAACTTTACCTTAAAAGTTAGATCACACAAAAAGATTGATCACTTTATCACACTACTGTTATAATCTAAGCTCACACTCCACAATTGGCTTTATGAGAAAGTTGAGGTCCTTTAGGGTGTGGTAGGGTAATATACTAGAGTATGAGGTATCATTAAATAACTATCTATTTTATTAAATTTGGGTGCCACATAGTTTATCACACAAGTAACCAATCTTACTTACAACTATGTAAGGTAGGATAGTTTATTTCTTATGCATGCTAGCCTTCATGGGATTATATCTATTCTTCACTAGTTATCCCAAACTTATGTTTGATAGGTAGGGTTATCTAGGGCTATTGATTTTTAACACTCTTAGGAGTATATTATTTCTAGTAAAGACCATGTTTTTGTCTTGGTGACTATTTGTATCCAATTATTTGATGGTGAAACATTTCAAGACAATTTTATTATAATGCAATAATCTCCACAAAAATATTCTCAAACATGGTTCTCTCTCTTTTTATAGCATTTTACTCATTTATTGGCCTTTGTAAACTCAAAATTTCCATATTTTTAAGTCTTCTAATTTAAATTTTTATATTTTTTGCATTGATGACAAAAATACCATGAAAAAAATGAAACAACCATGGCAATGATGATTTTCACCATGGTGATTCTATTTATCATTAATGGTGTTTTTGTTTCTACAACCTACATATAGTTGTAGTTTCATCACCTATGCATCATTATTGAAATTTTATACCCGAGACACAAATTTTCAATTATTTTATTTTGTTCTAGTTGAATTTTTATTAGTTTCTTCTTGAGTTTTCTCCCTTTATTTCCATGTTCACTCTTAGTTTTGGTTTTGTTAACCTCCCTGATCTCAAAGTTAACTTGATAAAACTCCCAATCAATCCTAAGTTAACTCCAAGTTACAACTCCTCCTTTGTTACAAGGATTTAATTTTTAGAGAATTTTAGATCTAAATTTTGCATGCAAGATAGGTTTTTGTAGTCATGTAAAATGTCATTTAATGTATTGGGTATCACTTGAGACCACCTTGTCCTTAACTTATCCCTAGACCTATCTTAGGTCTTTTTTGATCCTTTTACAACTTATAGGAGTGTAACCCATGCCCAGGTATGCCAAAAACCACATTAAGCCATATCCTTGGCATCCTAGACCCTTTCTCACATGTACCATCCACCTAGACATTAGCATAACCCTTTTGGTCTATAGCACAATGCATTATTATCAAAGGGGGCAATGATATTATCTGTTAGCTCTTTCTGCCCCTAATGGATATTTTTCCATTACTCAAAGAATCCTAAGGTTGGCTTAGACTCACTTCATGTCTCGATAAGAATATAGACACTATATGAAGACCACTCCCATTCATTCATCCCTTAGATGGAAATTCTCACGAATAAACTTAGAAATAATTATGCAAATTAAGGTCGTTGATCCCTATTTACCCTTATGTATACATACATCCATATACAAAATATAGGAGCTCAATTTTAATTATATTTTTAGTTTCAAGTCACGCTAAAAGCATTCAAATTAGAATTAATACTCATGTATACTAGAATCACTCTCACTTGCACCAGTAATTAGATTGGGAGAACTACATTATGTTTGATCCCCTTTCGATGTATTAGTATATAGGTAATGCTCAACACATGGGATATTGGGGTCATGTCTAACCTACACTAATAATTCCATTTTTATTATAATTGTGTTCATCAAAATGCTATAAATCATGGAGGATTAGGGTTCCCTATGTGAAATCAACCAAAATAAAGCACATACAATGATATAGGTCTCAATCATATAGGCACATGCTTCCTAGAATAGAGTGAAGTTCTACCCCAAGTTTCATTATGTTATATAAACAAGGTCAATAGAACAACACATAGGGTCATTCTTGTAATTCACTATTAGTAAAAAGGGCCAAACTACTATCCAAGAAGGGTTCTAACACCTATTTCAAGCTAATGATAATCTACCTTATTCTTGCATCAATTTCTAGCCTACCACTCATCTATTTCAATCTTATTTTCCATCTACGTATCTCTTTTGTGATTCATTATTATTTATAGGCTAAGAAAATAAATCAATTATTGTAAAAATTAGTGGTTGTTGATACTATAGTATTTTATTCCCTAATTTATATACTCATCTCTTTATATACTTAGGGTTTTACATTCCATAATTCCATAAATAGTTAAATCATTTAGTTTACTCTACTTACCTTAAACATATTACTCAAAAACCTAGTGTACCATTAAGGTTTCCCTTAATATTTTCAAAATTTTCTTAGTTTTTATTCTTAATCATTATCATCATGATGAGAACCATTTTATAATTTTTGGTATAAATCCTTGTGGTTTTTTCTTGCATGCTTATTACCTATCATTTATACAAATATGCACATGTATGTCACTCCTCTCATGGATCATGTTATAACTTAGCTTATTTCATACATTGGTCCACCTCATATTTGGCCCCCTTATATGGAAAACATTTTTTCATGGTCAATTTTGACTTACCTCCAGTTACTACTCAATGACTCCTTTTGTTTCTCCTCCACTTAGACCTATTAAAAACCTTTTCTCACATCCCACCTCTACTAATCGCCCTTGATAAGTAGTATATCTCATGGCTTAAGCTATTACTAGACAAAATTATATGCATCTTTTGCATATATACAAACAACATAATCCCATAATCCCTCCTCATACCCAACATAATAGAATGAGACCTAGGGATACACATAAAGCATATGATATTGTTAATCAGTTGAGAAATACACAAGCCAATATCTATATATTAGAATTAATTCAATAGGTAACCCTCTTCAACTTGTTTTGCATTTGTCATGAACACTATAAAGGACATTAAATATGCTATATATTTTACCAATGATAATTTTCCCTCAGATATTTATTGATCAGAATCTATCACTTTTAATTTAGGCACAAATTGAAACCACCACAATTAAATGAGTTATAATTAACATGATTTAGGTATTAAAATATACAACTTCACATTATTATAGACTATGGGGGTTGATATAGCATCTATTCAAAAGACATATAAAAACATTTTAGGTTTTGATGACATTCCCCAACATGCATTAGCTTCTATTACTTTGGATATCATGGTCAGGCCAAAAACCATATCCATATAATTTCAAGTGATGCCTACTAATTTAAATTATAATTTATTACTTGGGAGACCTTGGATACATGCCATGGAGGATATACCCTCTACCTTGCATAGATTCATTAAGTTTTTGCATGATGGATATCTGTAAACTTGTACAACTAATATCAAACATTAAAATATTATAGAGTCATTGAGCCTACTACCCTAGGTATTTATTTAAATGGGACATCTCATATTCTCATAGCATCCCCACCTCACATGATTCCTATAGAACATATGCACATATATGATGTTAGGGAATCTAGTATCACTATTCCTGTACCCATTCTATATCCTCCTAAAATAGAGTTACCTTGAACCATGATGGATAAATACCCTCATATATCATAGTTCACCCTACCCATAATAGATGAGATATTCACAACATAGCTACCATTACTTTTTAACTCAGATGAAATATAAATTAGAAACTCAGATACAAATTCCTAGATCACCATAGAGGATAATAAAATACCCATGAACATTCATGATAATTTATGTAGATTGAGATTTACACCATTATTCCCTAGAGATTATAGAGATGATTCTAAGGAACTCATACCTTTCCCTACATAGGCATCACCAGTAGTTCACAATACCCTAAATATAGGATCAAACACTCACTTAAAATTAGAGGCATATTCTTCTATACACTCAATACATATGGTTACATCTATGGATATTGACCCAATTATCTAGATTCAAGCATGTACATAATAGACCACAACTAATTTTATGGCTATTACTTGATAGAGGATTGATATTATAACCCACTGTTCACCACAAATATATTAGTATATTATCATAGCAAGATTATAGACCATTTTTTATCTTTCATAAGATTAATAAACATGATACATATATATGTTCCACATTACAACAATAATTGAATAAACTAAAAGCTAAGGGCACTATCTAGATTACACAACATCTACCTCCATGAGTATAGGAACCATGATAGACTTTTTACCAAACTTGATTTGAGGAATGATCTATTAAATACCAAGGATTTTATAATGGATCATTATATTCCTAATGTTGTTATATATGAGGATTTTTATCCTAACACTTATATTTTGGCATTCTTACAACACATAAGGCAATAAGATATTGAGTTACAACATGCTATACATTGTTAAGATTTTTTTATGACATATCATACTTCCAATTGTATGTGGACCTAAGGTGGTCAACCCACTACATTTTATCATGAGCATAGGCACTCAAATACAAGTTACACTTTGTAGTACATGGTTACAGGCAATGGATGCCACAATCGACTAGATAGACAAATGTGTGACTTTTAGTTATGAGGGACACACATTTTGCATTTTACAAGATGGCCTAGATTAAAAACATAGATTTAATAAAAAAATCCAATGGTACAATGTGGTCTACCTTAAGACTACATAGGAGTATTATTACATAGTAGAGTAACATGTTATTTAAATGTATATAATATAGACTAATTCCAAGGATAAGTCTATACTTATGCAGATAGAATGGCACAGTGATCACAATGATGATGATTTATACTAGTTTGGGAAGATTAAATATTTGACATTGGATGACCTCCCATCGCATCTTCCATTTGGATATCCACATCCTATTGATGTGTTATTATATCTTTAGAGTTACTACATTTCATTTTGTACATAATCTTATTTACTTCCAATATTAATTGTATATAGTTTCCTTTATATTACTCTTATACATAGTTTTATTTTGATGTTGCTTGTACATAGCTTATATGCTCAAAAAACACAAAAATAATATAATATGTTCACATATACAAAAACATTAAAATATTTTCTCATAAAATACAAATTTTATATTGTATGCATTTCCATGTTTAAATTCCTTCTATTTTTAGGTACAATATATGCTATTTATGATAGTATAGTTAGTTTTAGCATACATACATGCTTCTCTTGTTCCTCTCAAGTGTTTGTAGATTACTAAAAGAATCAATTCCTCTACATAGATATATATTTTCTACTATCTACCCATTGGGGGAACATACATATATACTACACTAAAAGTTTTCTAATTAATACTTCTATGTAATCAAATTATGTAAATATTTGATCTTATACATATTTGTAACACATACTTATGTACATTTTTATTTCTTGCTTTACTACCTTAAATTTGATTGTGTCTCTTTGATTCTACATATACTTGGTACCATTTGAAAATGCCATTGCTTTATGGATATAATCCAATTAATTTTATTATGTGTATGATTTGGACATGTACCCATGTCCTTGTGTGTGTTTTTGATTGTGTATGGAAATTTTAACATGTCCTTGTATGTATGCTCTTTCTCAAACAAAGTTATATGTGCCCATGTCCCTTATATTATGGCCCCTTGTCCTATTTTGTGTGCCTCATGTGTTTGTATGTATGTTTTTATGTATGCATCATGGACATGCCACTTATCTATTACTTGTTACATTCACATCTAGTTTGTGATGTCATGAGGGACCTCATGCATCTCCCCTTCCTCATTATATTCTTTGATGTACATCATGCCCCATCCCCCTAAGTAGTTTACTCAGATTGTATTCATATTTATTGCTCATATACATGTTTACATTGTTATATCTATCTTAACATCATATTTAATGATAGATATAACATACATTTTACATTTCTAAGTTATGCTCAGACCATGGTAAATTTTAGTAGAGAATATTTATTAATTCATGAATATTCAAATTTTCAAATTTTGTTTTTGGTGATTTTTTAGGATCAACAGGTGGGTCCAAATCATCAAGAATTTAGGAATACAAATTATTTTTAGGTTCAAATCACCAAATTTTTATAATAATATCTTATATTACCTTTAAATTTACCACACATATAGATCACAACCATCCCCAACCCTTGATATCAATCAAGGTAGCCAACATAACCTAAACTGATAAGGCCATACAATCAAAGGATGGTAACACCAAATGATAGTACCCAAATTGAGGAACTAGATGGTGATACCAAATATTAATGGTGATGATCAGAGGAACTAAATGATTGTGATGAAAAATAATGCCTCACCATAGTGTGAAATGGAAGTACCAAATGGTAATACTAAATATAGTGCTAAACAGAAGTGCAAGAACATTCAAATGAGTTAAGGGCATGGACAAAAGAAAGGAAAACAAAAAATCTAGTATTTAATTCAAAAACCCTACCAAGGAGAAAAATAATAAGGAAACCAAGGTTAAAACCTTGAAAGATATAATACCATTAAATTTACCTCACCTATTAAAGGATACCAAATCGATTTTAATGGTATTAGGGATAACAAATAAAACACTGCATGTGGAACTTTACATTTGCTCAGATATCCTATAGAAATAGAAAGTTCACATGTTTTTAAAGGAGATATTTATAAATATGAAGATAAATCATATTTATAAGAGGTTTATAAGGGAAATTCAAATTCCATGTGTCAGGAGTTAGCAAAAATGATGGTGCTTCTTTTGTAAGTATTACCTTTTTTTAGACAAGCTGATAAGAAAAAGATTAAATCTGGAATTGATCAAGCTACCTCTAGTAACCATGTCATAGATACATTGGATAACACTATAATTCATTAAAAATCATATTAGATATCTAAGAAAATGGTTAATAATTTCTATTGTGAAAATGTGGGGTGAAATTTAGATGATAGGGATAACAAACAACAAGAGATGGAAATTAAACATGTCAAAAGTCATCCACATTTTCTAAAGGTCCTTCAAATTGATGAATATACTACAAGGATGGAATAATTATCATTCAATAAAAACCATGAAACCCTTGATGACATAAATATTTAACTATTTCATGGAATTCATGATTAGTTACCACCATATAGAGAGCTAAATCAAGATGAGGAATTCAGAAGGAAATCTTAGTATGTGGTAATATTTAGTCAATGGATATTTATGTTAATGCATAAATCATCATAAATTATCTTGGGAGAGCATTTCATATAGGAAATAAATCTCATATTCAAAAATTCAATACCAAATGCACTAGTTTTGTTGCAAGCCTCAAGTTAACAAATCCATTACAGACTATATCTACAATGCACAAATTGCAACTAAAAATTCAATATGCTGCAAGTTTAGGGAATGAAAGATACTAAAATCCTTGATTCTCACTATTAAGGTTTTAAATGAAACAAACCCTAAAATTTTATCATAGGGTATCTTACATTCCCTAAACTTACAACATATTAAAAATTTAGTTGTAATCTATACATCACATATATAGTCTATAATAGATTTGTTGACTTGACACTTATCACAATACTAGTGCATTTGGTATTGAATTTGTGAGGATGAAATAAATTTTCTATAGGAAATGTTCTCCTAAAATATTTTGTGATGATTGATGAATCAAAATAAATATCCATTGATTGAATATTACCACATATTGAGAGTTCTCTTTGAATTCCTCATCTTGGTTTAGATATTTATATGGTGGTCATTAATCCTGAATTCCATGAAACAATTCAATATTTATGTCATCAAGGGTTTCATGTTTTTTATTGACTGATCATTATTCCATCCTTATAATATATTCATGAATATGAAGGACCTTTATCAAATATGGATGACTTTTAACATGTTCAATTTCCATATCTTGTTGTTCATTATCCCTATCATCTAAATCACACCCCACATCTTCATAATAGACATTCTCAACCATTTTTTTGGATAGATCATATGATTTCAAATAAACTCTAGTGTTATCAAATGGATACATGAAATTGGTTACAAGAGATAGCTTGACCAATTATTGATTTAATCTTTTCCTTATCAGCTTATCTAAAATAAAGGTAATACTTACAGAAGAAGCACCATCATTTTTTCTAACACCTGACACATGGAATATGAATTCCCCTTGTAAATTTGATTTTTCTTCATATTCAAAAAGCTCTCCTTGAATAAATGTGAAATTAATATTTCTTTAGGATATAGCCATGAAAATATACAACAAGCTACCAAATTTTCATTTCAAAATCCAATCATTGTATGCATTTAGTTGCTATATGATCTTAAAAAAGTATGAGTATAACAAGTTAATCAAAATGTATTTTATTACCATGGTGAATTTATATGGTGGGTCCCAATGGGGATGATAAATATATTGTGAAAAATGTTTAAAATGAGGATGGGGGTGTATTTATAGGACTAAGGAGGAAACTAGGGAACCATAAAATAGATCAGACACACTGGTCACCTAGCTGCATGGCCTAACATCATCATTTGAAATAGTTTTGTTGTCCCTCAACTCAACACAACCATCCAAAACTTGCCATTTGGTGTACATCATTTAGCATAGTCATTCGATGTAGCCATTTGACATAGCTATTAGACATAGTTATTCAATAGATCCATTTAGTGTAACCATTCAATATAGTCATTCAGTTCATCCATGTATAGTATATCCTTTTGGTGATTTTGTTTGGCATATATCTTTTAGTGCAACTGAACAATTGTATATCAAAAAATTAAATTTCTTATTTCTCCTCCTTTAGAATCATCATAGCTTTGTCATCATCCATGGAAGATTCTCCACAAATGAAATTAAAATTTTCCTAGATTCACCAAATATTTCCAATAGGTTATCCTATAGGGCTTATTAAAATTAACCCTGGCTCAAACTCTTTTACATTCCAATGTCATGTATACACATTATACTAGTTTATTATGCATATCTCATATGTTTTTAGTCTAACACACATGATGTATATATTTTGTTTTGAGGCTAGTTATTGTAGAGGTTCAAAAACTCAATTCAAAAGAGAGGAATTCATAGGGGTTTTTCATAGAGATCAGACCATCTCAATGCACTTATAATATATTTTTTAGCATGAAAACACATATTTTAGAACTTAGACTCAAGAAAATATAATAAAACACAATCACACCTAGATCAGTTTCAAATTTCCTTATAAAGAACACATTTGGTCAATAACATAGTATAGTGGTGTATAACATAGTGAACTATTAGCAAAGGGGATTGTGCTACTATCTGGTAACCTCAAACATAGAAGATTTTAGAATTACAAAAAAGGTACAATAGTTATAGTTTAGATTTGTATAGTTTTAGTTAGAGATTATCATATATGTTTAATATATACTCAATTTTTACATAAGATTACACATGTTTGCATAGATTGGGGGCATCATGCATGGCATGGTCACTCCCATTTCAATTTTAGATATACATAGACACAAATTAATATACTTAGTTTAGAATTCATATGCTAAGATATTAGAATTATGGGCATGTGTGTGACACATTGTTCCCATATGTTTAGTTTGGCATCAACTCTCTTAGATGGAATGAAAACTCCATATCATTTTCCATGTTGTATACTCTATACACCATATGGAATATTTTGTTACTAGGATCATGTTAGATTGATGCCTCATTTTATCTACAATGATTGGCATTCCTAAGTATCCAAAATCTATTTTTACATTTCAAAGTTTAAATATGGCCTAGAGCCATCTTACATAGTTTCAATTACATCATAGTTTAACTTCAGATGGATGTAATACACATGGGTGAGAAATGATGGAGTCATAACCTACTTAATTTCTTGATCCACCTACATGAGAGGGTTGGACAACTAATCAATCCAATCCAAGTTATTCACAAATTATTATCCTTTGAATAGAGGTGGGAAATGATGGAGTCAAGGCTAGATTGAGTTCTTGAGCCACCCACACATGGGGATTGGGAAATACATTATCCAAATCCAAGTTATTCACTACTTTTATCACCATCTACACACACATAAAGGATGTCACTATATTTTTTCATTGGTTCATGTAATTAATGAGGTGTATTCATTCCTTTCCTCTCTCTCTATCATCTTTTTACTCAGTTTTTGTTATTTATTTTGATATTTCTTAATTAAGGATTGATTAATACATGTTTCATTTGTAAGACATGTAATGGAGTATAATTCATAAACTCAAATCCAAAATCATGGGATTTTCCTCTTAGTTAATCCTAGGTACGTCTCTCTTTCCTTTATCCTAGTCATTTCACTTTATTGCATTTCTAGAATAAGGGGTGGGGGAATGTAGTCATCTAAAATTTCATTTAATGCAATGAGTATCACTTGAGACCACCCTATCCTTAGCTTAGTCTTAGACATATTTTAGGTTTTTTTTTGATCATTTTACATCTTATATATGTACGTATCCCATACATAGATATACCAAAATCCACATTAATCCATCTCCTAGGCATCTCAAACCCTTTCTCACATGTAATAGACACTTAGACATTAGTATGGCCCGTTTAGTCTATAACACAATGCACTATTGGCAAAGGGGTAGTGATATTATCCCTTTGATATTTCTACCCCTAAATGATATTTTTCCATTAATCAAAGCATCTTAGGGTAGGACAAGACTCATTTCATGTGTTGATAAGCATCAAGACACTATATAAAGACCATTCACATTCATTCATCCCTTAGATGGTAATTCCCATGAAAAATCTCAGAAATAGTTATGTAAATTGAGGTCATTGATCTATGTTTACCCTTATTTATACATACATCCATCTACAATATCCTAGAGCTCAGTTTTAATTATATTTCTAGTTTTAAGTCACACTCAAAACATTCAAATTGGCATTCATACTCAGGCATACTAGAATTATTCTCACTTGTACTGACACTTAGATTGGGAGAACTACATCAAGCTTGATCCCCTTTTGAGGTATTAGTATGTAGGAAACCCTCAACACATGGGGTGTTGAGGTCATATACACCCTACCCTAATAATGCCACTTTTATTACACTTGTGTTTGTAAAAACCCTAGAAAACATGGAGGCTTAGGGTTCCCTATGTGAAATTAGTCAAAACAAATCACACATAATGATCTAGATCTCAATCATGTAGGCACAAGATTCATAGAATAGAGTGAAGGTCTATCCTAAGTTTCACTATTTTATCTTCACATGTTCAATAAAATAACATAGAGGGTCATTAGCATAATTCACTACTAACAATGAGGGTCACACTATTATCCAAGGAAGGTTCTGACACAATTTCAAGTTGATGACCATCTACCCTATTCTTGCATCAATTTCTATCCTACCACTCATCTATTTCAGTACTATTATCTAGATAATTATCTCCTTTATAATTCATTTCTATTTATATGCTAAGCAAATAAATTAATTATTATACAAATCACTGACTATTGATACTATAGTATTTTATTCTCCAATTTATATACTTAGCTCTTTATCTACTTAGGGTTTTATATTCCATAATTCATTAAATATTTAAATTTTATTTTATAAATTTTTAGATCCATATACCACTTTTTTTTTTGAATAATCTTTTGCCTTAATCTACATTCATTATTTTCATAATCTTGCATGAGTTTTATAAAATAAACTTTCTTAAGCTTACAACTTGATCTTTTCCTATTCATGGAACAACCCAACCATTATCATCTTCATTTATTATTAAAGTTTGTGTTTATTTTATTCTATTTATATATGTTCCTCCCATTATAGATTTCCCAAGATTTACATAGAGGAAAAATGAGCTAGTTACTTAAGGATCAAGGATTCATCAACAAATATTTCTTCACCTTCAGCTAATCTCAAATTTCATCAATTTTTCCACTTAATTTATTTATAATATTAGTATTATTTAGTTTTAAATTTGATTAAAATCAATCAAATCTTTATAAAATCCCCTCAAAATCAAACAAATCATTCTCTTTCTCATTTTCTTGCACATAAAACAACAATTTTATATTCTTTTATTGCATTCACACATCAAAATTTAAAAGAATGATAAAACTTGAATTATATCTTAGGTATAATATCTAAAAAAAATTATTATTTACATCCAAAAATAATCATTTTTTTTAGTTTTACCCAAATCTTGCATTCATAAACAACAACCCACACACATTACAAAAGTTAGACAAACTAGGCAAAAATAAACTTGCATATTAGAGCTGATTTTATTCATTTACATAATAAAGGCACACTATTAAAATTATAAAAATAAGAAATTTAATATTTCATTTTTTGCATTATATATCATTTAGTTCCATAAAAAATCATTCAAAAGTCTTAAAACTAGCATTTTATCTTGCATTTATGAATTAATATATGAATATCTAAGAGTTATATTTAGTAAAAACCTACATGTTTGTAGATATGATTTTCATTTAAATATTAAAACTATAATTACATATTATTTTTAAATTATTTAAATTAAAAATGACAAAAATAAAGTTATGTCATTTAGTTCATATAGGCAAAACTCTCATCTTACAAACTAGAGAAAGTTAAAATCAACACTTTCATCTTTTGTTTAAAAACTAGTTTACTATTGTATTGTTGTAAATTTAATTTATATTTGAAAAAAAGAAAAGAAAAATAGAACTTATTTTATTTAATTTCATCCATCCATTCAATTCATTCCAAGCACTTTCCATTTCAAAAAGTAGTGTAGTTTACTTTTATAGTAAAAACCCTCTTAGAAACAAATAGAAATAATTCAACCAAACCACATTCTAATGAGCACAAGTGTCAAAACCTTACTATCACCATTTTAACAATATAAATTATAAATAAAAAAAATAAAAAAACCTATACGCTTAAGACATGCCAAACCTAATCTTTCACCACCATATTATGACACTCCTTGAGTGCCCATACCTCCATAGGGTTAATTGATTTCCTAGAGTGAAAGCTCCTATTCCAATGGGAAACCTTCTAAGTGATATTGAATTCAAAATTGGGCTTGAGGTTTTCCATTCCACCCCACTCCAAAATATTATCATTAGATAGCTTGATGCATTAGATGAACAATTTCACTGAGTAGACCCCCTAATCATTAGAATCCTTTGGATTATAACCCTTTATTTCAACAACCTCTAAGTTTGAGATTTCAATTTTATTTTACTTTGTCCTTGATAATTTCCTTGTCTTATTTTCTTTAAATTTGTAGATGATATTAGATGGTCATAGTCAACCCAATTATATTAGCCAAATACCTAAGTTTTATAAACTGATTTCATCCCTTCATTCAGTCTAGCATTGACCAAAAACTTTGATACCTTATCCTCTTTCACATTTAGGGTTATTGGGATTTTATCTCATATCAATTTTAAACTCTCAATGAGAAACATTACATGGATGAGTTCTTATAGTATTGCCATAGGTACACTTTACCACCTATCTTAGAAAACCCCATTCTTCTAGCCTTGCTCATTAAAATCCCAAAACCACACCATCTTATCCAACCCAATCACTAGACCATACATCTTGTTATCCATTAATCGATTATCTTAGGCATACCTTCAGAGGTTGAGTATGTAAAGGTTAGAGTGTCACTTTCCACATCTATAAAATATGGTGAAACTGCAATGAAAGGGTAATTATTTTGTGTTATCCTCTTTCATTTTTTTTTCCACCTTTATCTCCCATTAAATTTATTTTGTGGGTATTTTTAGACCCCTCGAATATGATGAACATGAATTTGAGAGATATTTTGACCTATAAAGTTATAGAAGAAATCACCAAGTTCCCAATGAGGCCTCCTTATTTATTTGGAACAAAAATAACTCCACTCAAAATGTGGAGTGTCAATTTATAAACCCTTTATCCTAAAAATATTACACTAGGTATAAATTAGTAATTCAAGAAGTGTGAGATCCCTCTAAACTACTAGTAACTACCTAAAATTCAATAATATGAATTTCATAATTGGAGGAGGGATCTACCCTTACATAATAACCATGAAACATTATATTTCACATATATAATACATAAATCACAAAGATAATAAATTATTATATTGAGATAATCTTTTATCGAGAATATGTGGTGAAAAACATCAATTATACTCTCATCCCTTCAGTAATAACCAAAACATTTCTATCACATGTGTGAAACCCACAATGACTCCTCTTAATTAATATAACACAAACCAATTCACTATTATTTATCAAACCTTCCCTCTTGAATCTTACACAAAAGAGGTTCTTAAATCTAACACAACTTCTTCATTGAAGGGACTCATCTCCACCTCAGTGAATCACATTTAATATTTAGAGAAAAACCAAGCCTCCCTAATTCAAAGGATGGCCTCCAACCCCAAAAACCAAGACCATTCCTCTTCTATTCCCATCCCAAAAAAAACATACCAACTATCACAAAACCCATCTAACCCACCTCCCATTAACTACACTTCAATCCAATATCTAGGGGGCATCCTCACTCATGAAGTTCTCAACCCCATAACATATAACATTGTACCACCTTATAAATCATCAACTCAAGTTCCTATGGGAGGTTATTTTTACTATATCCCTATAAATAATGTGTCAACCAAAACACCATACTTATTTTATTCCCACTAGTTATGTGATGTAATTTGACACCCCTGTATGTTCCTCTTTTATAAATACCAAATGTTTCTAATTATAATAATTATCTTCCACATTATTATCAAATGTTTTAAAAATATGCCCATTTTTAAAATTAGTTCCAAACATAATACAACCCATCTTATCAAAATATGTGTTTTTAACCACTTATCTAAAACCTCCTCCTTAGGCTAATCCCACAATGCCTTTGTTCATAATTTAGTGCCATTAGATATATGATAATAATTTAAAATAAACCCTTAATAAAAATATATGAGGAATATTATTACCATGCTCCTACTTAAACTCCCAAATTATAATAGGGAAAGATACCCTATCATGCATGTAAATGCATACATGACCATTGTTAGAGAGCTTCTACATTGGGATGGGGTAGTTGCCAAAATATTCTTAGAGAGCTTGGAAAGAATATCCCTTGATTGATACTAATTTTTCCTTGAGGATTACATTTAATACATTTGAAAAATCATGACATATTTTGTTAAGGAATTTGGTATTAAAAAGCTTCTTAAGACTGGCATATAAGAGTTATTACAAGAAAGAGTGCAATGAATTTGCTACCCATATCATCACTAGATGATAAAAATTATTATACTCCTTGATAAATGCCACATAAATGGACCATAAATTATTATGTGGTCTATTTATACACTCCATAAATAGTAATATGAGGGAGTATGTTAATAAATTTCCTTGTACATCTTATGAATAAACTCTTGAGAGTTCTCTAAGAATAAACCAAGTGACCATTGATAGTGGTTGTAGAACTTATGGGTCTAACAAGTGATTAATCTACCATAAATATAATAATGGGGTGTATTAAAAAATAAAACAAAATATCACCAATAATCAAGGCCCAATTATTCTAAAAAATGTAATGCCACCACAAATGGTGTAATAAATCAGGTAAAAAGTGAAAAAATGTAAATAACCATCAATGTCAACCCATGAATAACAATAATGTTAACAATAATAAAAATAATGACACAAGGTATAAAATCCTCCATTTGTGTTTGATGTGGTATACATTAACCATACTCATCATCATAACACATAATTTTAGAATTAGTTCTGGGGTCATTTTGAAAACAATGATGAAAACCAAAACCAATGCTTTTTCCAAGGAAACAACCAACAAAGTTTGTTCAATAAGGATCAAATCAAAGGGATTAAGATTAAAATCCATATGTCTAATATATTTCTCATAAAATCATTTGTAATGATACCCATGTATATAGGAAACACAACAAACCCATTCAAAGACTCCTTAAGGACCAATGATAGACCTTCATAGACATTTTCCTAGGGAATGCTAATGTAAAACCACAAAAACCAATAATAGGTGTTGTGATGCCTTAGAACACCAACTTATACATATAAAAAAACATGTTTCCTAACCACTTTTAATGAAATGTACAAAACCAACCACAAGATAACTTCACCCACCAACCGTTAATAACATGTAACCATGAAATTGAATATTCTAATTCTACACCTAGAAACCCCAATGCCGCTCCCCATTTAGGACCCAAAGGGAAAACTAGGATGATTGGAATTATATACATAGAAAATAATGAAGATAATAATTCCATCACTCTCACAAGGGATTACCACCCATCAAATCCACTTTACACACACATTCTATAAGTCAATACCCAAACTAATCCTAGACCTATGGGAAATTATGATTTATTTTTATATCTCAAAAAGACCTTTTACCCATTTATTTTATATATTTACTAAAAATTATCTTGTCCATAATTATACATTTCTTGATACCTTAGGATTGGGTCACTTGGATAGTATCACACCTTCACCTCAAGACCAGATTAGTTACATTCACTTAGATAAGTTTCCACTAGGGAAAAAATCAAGAGACAATGGTTACATTTTTTGACCTTATGAGTCTTAACCCAGACACTAACATGGCTAGAAGAATGGATACAAATTTTAATTTACATGTCTATATTTTAAAAAATTATGTCAAGAGATGGATGGTCGATGATGGGCTAGTTATTAACATATTTCCCTTTTCATTTCTCTATAAACTTAGTTATGGCAAAATTAATTACTCTACCACTAGAAACACCCTAAGAGGATACAATAGCCTCAATTACATCTATATTAAGACCATTATGATTCTAATAAATTTGGGAATCAAAACCATGTTAAATTAGTTTTATGTGATTTATATAGATACAAAGTATAAAATGATCATGGGAGTACCATGTATCTATAGGATGAAGGTGATCACTTATACCTTATTCTAAAAAATCAAATTTCTTCATATAGGGAAGGTTTTCATTACTCAAATGGATCTTAAACCATCTGATGACCTCCAAGCAAGATTTAAAAAGAGACTTGGGATTCATATCAACTATCACCTACCTAATAATGGTGTAATGAAGTGCCCATATTCAACTAAAGATAAGGAACCCATACCGACCAAAAAATATTGGAGTCAAGTTGAAAATTCCCAAAGACCTCAAAAAGTGTGAAGATAGAGGAATATGGATTTAAGATAATGGGAAAAGTGAGTGAATAAACTCCTATGACAATGACAACCATCTCAACCAAGTATAAAACTTAAATCATTTCCATCATATAAAAGGATGAGCCTATTATTTAAACATTAATTGAGATGGGTCAATTTAATATAGGGATAATAATATATAAATGAATAATAATAAGGATAATAAATAGATATATAATAGGATGTAATCACCTAAAAGTGGTATTTGGATGCTAAGAGTGTTGATTGAGATAGCCTATTTCTAGCTTAACCCTATATCCTAGAGCCTTTACCACACTTATTTAGAAATTATCCATACCTCAAAATATATAGTTAGCTCACAAATAGTCCCAAGATAGCTTTACTAGACCCAACCTTGTGTGTCTAGTAGTTTTTTAGTTGGACACTAATGCCATATTAAGGACACTAAAGCTATATGAAGCTAGTTCCCCCAACTTGACACCAGTGTCCCTTGCCCTAACTCTTTTGAATAGATACATTTTCAAACATTTTCCCCTCCTAAGGTTTGCCTAAGTATATTTTATTATCCACATAAGCTACAAATATCTATAAATATAAGAATATTTGACCTCTATTCACTAGATGGGGGATAAATGCAAAATCTTATCCAAATAAGAAACAAGCTGAGAAAAATTAAGCTATTTGATCCCTATTCTACCCTACTTATAAATAATACCATATATATATTCTCTAAGCCCATATTTAAAATATTTAATAGATTAAGAACACTTAAAGCATTCAAGACCACTCTCATTCTATCATTCACTTGAACTTGCACCAAACACTAGGTGGGAGAACTACATCAGGCTTGATCCCTCCTCAGAGTATCGATATATAGGTAAGTCTCTTCACAATGGGGTGTTGAGAATGTCCAACCTATCCTAATAATGAACACACATTTACATCTAATTCCATACTTGCAAGGAGGATTAGGGTTTACACACTAAATTAGATTTTTTAGGCATAATACAGAGTTTTAGATTTCATATGCACAAGAATAAAACCTAGGAACATAGGCATAGGTGCTCCTAGAAAATTAGAATAATGTTTAAAATAGGATATTAGTGCCATTTTTAGGACAATAAAACATGGAATTATTTTTTAGGTGGGGCACTAATATCCATTTGTTGATGCCTAAAAGTGTATCATATGGGTCTATAGTGTTTAAGAAACACTTCTCATTTCTAGATTCAAAGAATCCATTGCATGAGTTTTAGGTTGTGATATTATTGATATATTTGATGGAATAACAATAAAGCAAATTAATTATTTCACAAAATTTATAATTTAACTATTTTGTTGTTGGGAGAAATTGTGGCCTAATAGCTTGCTTGTGAAAGATGAAGTAATCTAAACTAAGTGAAGTGAAATATGATCAAATCCTAAGTCTAAATTATAATCTATCATGGATATTCACAATGAAATATAAAATAAAGTTAATTGATAAAAAAAAGAGAAAAAGGAAGGGTAGGGAAGAAAGAAAGTGTTTTTATTTTCAATCCAAATATTATGAAAAAGCTTAAATTTCATCCAAACATGCACTTAAACCAATATATGACCTAAAATAACTAAATATCAAATCCTATCATATATCAAACAAAAATATGAGGAAAAGTGCAAATAAGAACCATATTCAATTTAAATATTTTCTCCTACAAATAAATTACATAGGTACATCTACAAAAAGAGCAAAGCAAATGAAATGAACCTAAGATATTTCAATCAATCTAGCATAGGCACAAATTGACAAATCTGCATTTAAGAGTACACATATATAATACATGAAAACTTGAAACCTAAACATACAAATAAATAATTTAGAGATCAACCATAATAGCAAACACATAAACAAATACTAGACAATCTTTATAGAATTTTTTGCTTGTGTTAATTTATCAAAGTTTACAAAAAAATTTTGATCAAAAACTCTCTCCTCTCAGTTACAAATGAAAATACACATTTTATATAAGACTTAATGAGGTATGTTAATCATCCATTTCAAATGACAAGTGTATAAGTGTTATGGATAGCTATCCTTGTATAACATTCTAGAACTAGACACTTTACAAAATGGTCTAACCAATAAGAAATGCACTATAAAATATGCACATGACTTTACAAAATAATATTACCATTTTTAAATTAATATACAAGTTAATTACAAAAATAATATGCTTAAGTCAAAAAATTTGACTTTGGGGTTCTTTTATTGTTACAATCCTTTGTCTTTGCTTTAGGATCTTCATTGCCTTATCATGTTGTCCATCAATCAGCTTGAGGATGATGATAGGTTCCATGAAAATTTCATCTTGTTGATCTACTAGGCCTTGGAGTCTTCATCATCTATATTCATTGCTTCCTTTATGATTTTAGAATCACTAATCTTCTCTTCTACAGATAGGATCACGTCCAAGATCATTTTGTTGTCTTCCCCTATTTTGCCTTAGCTTTGTTTTTTAATTTATTACATGACTTGAGATAGCCCTATGTTTGAAATCCTCATTAATGATTAAACCAATAGGATTGAGTATAGTTAGGTTTGTGATCAAACTACCCAACATATGCATCACTCTAATCTCTAACTATCTACCATCCATAGAAATATCTTCTAGGCTCTTGGACAATTTACTCAAACCCTTGATCTTCTCGATCAGTATAACCATAGACATATTCAAATGACCTAGGCTAATTTTCCTAACCCCAAGATTGGTTTTATATCAAAATATTGATCAATTTTGTCACTTTGTTATATTAATCTTGCCATTGAGTCACTTGATTCATGGCCACAATACTCTACTTGCTCACCATATCCTATTTAGATCTTATTGAGTTTAAATAATTAAACATATCATATAAAGTAGCTTAAAACATATTTATCATAGCTTATAAAATAGATATAATAGATTATTCCTCTAAGTTCTTCTTTTATTGTTTCAAGCCCTTAATATCTGCTTACAAACTACTCTAACTTAGCTTGAGATAATTCTAGGAGATCTTATTAAAAAATAAGATCCTCCCTAGGTCTCTACCTTATTACTTGAATCAAATTGGTCAAGGGATCTACCTTTTGATATGTGATTTATTCACCTCCTTTCATCACCTTCTTCTCTGTCACTCTTTTCAACCTATCAATTTTTGGATCAAATTTGAATCTAATTATAGATTGAGTCACCTATGGGATATGGATCTCAGATTATGATGGAGTTACTAAATCACTTGGTTTAGCTCCTCTTTCAAATCAAATATCCATGGCTGAAGCTCTTAATACACAAGAATGTTAATATACTTGACCAAGGCCCAAGGGTGATGCATAGTAGGTACTCTCCCTAACCTTGGTTTAGAAATGAACCATTCTAGGATTGGTGGTCCATAAAATATATTTTCTTCACTAAAAAAATTGACTTCACTTAGAGGAGTAATGAAGATCACTTTAATTTTCTTAGTCCTTCAGACCATGGAAGTCTCATCTTTTATTTTTGGAGTGTCAACAAAGACCAAATCTAGAGACTTCCCTTTGTCCTGCTTGACCTCTAAAACACTTACTCCCTCTTCATCATCTGACTCTATGCATGTCATAGATAACATCTTTAAAGCATCTTCAATAGTCTCATTAGGGTATAATACTATCATATAAACTTCTTCTAGATGTACTTCATGTGTTTCTACCTTGGGGGATTCATAATTTAATGAACTTGAAGGGAATTCATCTAGCCTTCTTTCCTCAAGCCTATGCTCTTTAGGTTTTTGTGTTTCTACCTATGCAATAACTGGTGGAGGTCTATAAGGTTCACCACTAATCAAATGATATTGTTTGGGGCTTAATTGCCATATTTCATCAACCTTTTGATTTCTCTCCAATATAGACTCAAGCCTTAGGTTTTATTCCTTTAACCTTATAGTGACTTCAAGGTAAGTTGATACCTTGATGTAAATAGGGTTAAAGGCACTAAGATCATGATCATAGGGAACATTTAGGATTCCTTTGATTTTTAAATTCTCTTTGACTCTTCCATAAGGGTCCCACTATCTAAGCTCATCCAACTTTAAATTTAAAGATGATTTATGTTTGGATACTACCTTAATGTTATCCCATTATTTGAAGATAGTCTTGCCTATTATCATATGGGGGTTATGAAGGAGTCCCTTTCTCTTAGTCTTAAATAGGACATCAAAACCATGAAATAATTGGTATTCCACCTCTTGATCTAATAGCTTATCAAGAACATGAACATGTTGCTTTAGGGGAGAATTCTGAGTTCCCTCAATTTTTATGACTATACAATCTAGATACAACCACATATCTCCTATAGCTTCAATTGATTTATTTATAAGGGGGATTAATCTAATCATTGGGATTCCATTTATATCCTCACTTAGTGATATGTAAACATAGTCACATATAAATTGAATATGATCCCTATATTTGAAGATATGCAACTTAGAATAGTATTGTGAAACAGTCTGGGTTCCACTAGGTGACCATTATTTTTGGGTTGGGATCTTTATTATTGCATATAGGGCATCTAGGAGATAAAAAATCATATATAAATGGGTTTTCTTCTTATTCTTTATTGCATAGATTTTCCTACTCAAGGAGATACTAATTCTTTCACCTAGAGGAGGGACAATTACCTTTTCAATAGTGAAGTAGATTATGGGCACCCGTACTGGGTCTATATATGTAGTGGTTGAATTTATACATAATTTTTTCAACATTGTCATTATCTTCCTAACCCCTGGTCTAAATTGACTAATAGGGATGTTATTATATAATTCTACAAATACTTGGTTCCTAAAATCCAACCACATGGATAAGATATGCTTCAATTCATGATCTTTAGCCTAGGAATTAACTGAGGTTAGGTCAATTTATGGTTTTAGAAACTTTTAGTATGAATAAAAAGTAATAGTATAAATATAAGCCACTTTCCTATAAGTATGTTCATTAATAATCATGCCCTTGTCTATCTTAGTTTCCTTTTAAATGAGAGCAAGAGTGTCAATGTAGTTGACTACCTCTAGTTTCGCTATTGCATAATGTAGACCTATAATCTAGATTGCTACTATATCATCATACAACCCCTTGGTAGAGAGATTCTTCTCTTCTTCCCTGGTAATAATGGGTTGATTCTCAATTATCCAAAACAATTTTGACCAATTATTATCTCATTTGTTTAAAGCATTAGAAACAAACTTGGTGTCCTTGAACACTCATCCTTTAGCATTTGTGGTCAAATAGGGCTCAAAATCCTCCTTTAAAACATGATTATGTGCTTCTATTATTAAAATTTTGATCAAATTATCTAGTTATAGATAGTAATTCAATCCCTTGGCTCAATTTATAGTTAATATATAGGTAATTAAGGAAATTTGTACACTTTTAAAGCTTTTGGGAGGTTTATGTAGAACTTCAATGGTGGCAATCAAGTTTGAACAATGAGCTTTGTGCCTTAGATTTTACTTGGATTTCACATTTATACCTTTCATGCCTTAGGGTCCACAAAATATCAAAATATGACGTGCTTAGCCTATGTGACATCATTGTGTCATCATGCTCATTAATTTTTAAAATGTGACCATTTGTCACTTTTGGACACATGTCACCTTCACGTGAAATAGCCACCTAGCCTTGGATTCATCACATGTTGGTTATTTTACTTTAATCTCCTAGGATTTTACCACTTGGTAGCTCTATGAGCTTCCCATGTACCTTGTAAACTTGATTGAATTTTCTCACACCACATGGAAGCTTATCATTCATTATATGCCCTTTGAAAAGTCTAACTTACTTCACACCATTGGTTATGATTCAGGAGGTTAAACATTATTGGTTGATCTCTATTTGATTTATCATGGTTATGACACTTGTCACTACTACATTTAACCTAGTTTTATTAAAATTTCAACTCCATATTGCAATGTTGGATCTAATTTGCATTGATCAATGCAATCCATTGATCTTGGTCTAGGAGATTGAGTGTTATTGGATGGTCTAATTTATTTTTGCTGAAATTATGAAACTTATCACTTCAACATTCCCTCATTGGGTGTTTGACTTATTGACTTGGGAAAATGATCATAAGACATCGAACATTGACCTAGATATTGATATGGTGACACTTGTCACTCTCATGCTTGATATAAGTTCTTTGAAATTTTGACCTAGGTAGGCACCCATGTATCATTGATCTTCTAAGTGAGATCCCAAGATCTTAACACTTGGCATCTTCACATTAGTTCATTCCTATAAACAATGAAAAAATAAACTAAGTTAGGGATTGGGGAATATAAATAACTTAGGATAAATTTTTTAGACTAAGGTTTTAGTCATGTTAATAAACATTATTAAAAATTAGGATAAAAATTTAAAGTATGAAATATAACAAAGTGCTCCATAGGAAAATTAGTCCATGCAAATAATACAATAGACTACGTGGGGTTTTTGGGATATAAAGGAATTATCATAAAATTTTAGACTAAGGTTTTGGTCATGTTAATAAACATGATTAGAACCTTAGGATAAAATTTAAACTAGGTTTAGGACATAATAAACTTTCCTGTGTAAATTTGAATAAAATGAACCCATGTAAATTTGAATTCAATTCAAAAGAACTTAGGTTAAAATAATTAGACAAGGGTTTATAGAAAATTCAAACATGAATTCAATTAATAGATTAAAATACCAAGGTATAATCAAAATAAAGGGTCAAATTAACATTAAAGTAAAGAACTCTAAAAATTATCCACACAATTGGGACTCCCTTAAACCTGCAACTTGAAAATATAAGAAACAACTTTTAGTCACATTAGATGGGGTAAAACTAGGATCATATGAAATTATGTCAATCAAGCCATTATTTTGGATGATATTCAAATAAATATTATGTGCTAAAATGTTAATGGTAATTTGATCAAGTGGGATATTCAATTCAAAGCACAAATTTGTAAAATTAGACACAAAGGCCCTCATTTTTTAGAAATGGGGGTATGTTGACCTCAACACCAATGAGTAATCAAATCATGAAACCTTGTTGAAAACTAGGTGTATCTAGAACCCAATTTTCAAAACCCAAATCTTCCATAACAATCACTTTCTAGATAAGTCTCTATTTATGAATATTTATTACTAATTTTAGAAATTCAAAAGAAGTCAAGATCTGTAACAAATCAATGGTTAATTATTATATATTATTTAACTAATTTAGACATCTCAACCATTTAATCTATCTTAGGAGTTACACTTATGAAACCCTAAAAGGTTAAATCATTTGGTGAACCCAACTCACTTTGAATATTGTCTAAAACCCTAGTTTTCGTTAATCCAAATTTTTGTACATTAAATTAGAGATGTATACTTATAATTTTATAATTTTATAGACAACCAAGATAATTAAATAAATTTCATATTAGCTTTTAAATATATTTAAATATAATTTATATTTATTACAAAGAAACCCTAGATTTAAAACCCTAACCCTATACACACTTAGGATTTGTATCCTTTTTCTATATATGTTCAGATTTTACTTCCTAAATATCAAATTTTCTACCATATTAAAATTTTGAAATATTTATTAGATTAATATTATTAAAAGGTTAAAAATATACAAAACTTGTTTTCCTACCTTTAAACCTACAATGACAGAGTTTAATAACATATTTAATGAAACTAATAATTAATAGTTACAAGACTTTGTGTCTAAACATATGGATATATAAGATGATGTCATCAATATTCTTCAAGAATAACTTCAAGAAATAAAGAATGGTCAATTTTCAACTCCCCCAATTAATAATGTTGTTACACCTCTAGTGGGACCAACTCAACAAACTCAAATAACACAACCTAAGATTATTTTTCAACAACCATTAGTGATAGCTACATCAGTTATGGCTATTTCTTCCACTCTAGATGTACAATACCTTATGCATGAGATTAATAATTTGTAGTATAAGGTGTTACATCTCAATAAGGGAGCCACTAGGCCATCACATGCCTTAGATTCCAACATTATTTAAATACACCTTTAGCACATCATATAGTGGGAGATCCATTGCCATCCAATTTCATGGCACCCAAGCTTATATTATATGATGACAAGGATGACCCAGAGCATCATCTCAAAACTTTTCATGCAGCATACTTGGACTATGTGTCCAATGATTGGATTATTACAAAGTTATTTCCATAGTCTCAAGGATTATGCCCTAAAAAGCTTCTATGATTTACCAAATCAATTTATCATGACATTCAATCCTTTAGTCAACATGTTTCTATCATATATATATATATATATATATATATAAACATTAGTGATAAGATATCATATGCAAAAGTGGCATAATTAAAGCAAAAGTTAAATGAGCCTATCACATATTATGTATTATGATAAAAGATAATATTATCCAAATTGACTAGTCCCATGGTAGATATAGAGATTTAGGACATATTTAAAAAAGGTATCCTACCAACATTGCACAAAGCTATCTTGTTTAATAAGTTTCTTACATTTAATGATTTGTGATACACAATCAAGGAAAGAGAGGTTAAGCTCTTATTAATGGGAAAAATTATGTACAAAAATAGATTAGAATCAATTATTAAGAATTAAAACAAACCTCAATACAAGGTAAGGGCCACCGAGAATAAAATTAATCAAAAGGCCATAGTCAACATAGCTTTTGAGCCATCTCCTAAATTACTTTTATCCACTCCTCATCGTAGAGTCTTCATTAATCTTCAAGAGTCACCAACATAGATTATAAAATAGATTTTAGAATGTAATGTCATATCTCTCCCTCTTATTAAATAGGTTTATACAACATGAAATCTTACAAATAACTATGATTCAAATGCATTATCTGATTATCATAGGGTACCAGGACACACAACAAACATATGCATTAGCCTAAACCATAAGATACAAGATCTCATTAAGGCCAATAATATTGATGTGGGTACACCCAAAAAGGAATTAAAGAAACAATAAACATAGGTTAAGTCACTAAACATACTTTCATATCCTTTCTCAAAGTATATAATGAATGAGGTAGGGGGTACATCAGGTGTTCACTATACATACTAGGCACACCCACTACCATATTCTTATCACATAGTTACAAAGGAGGAACATACCTTACATAAAATTATTGGCATGTATCAAACTATAGTGCAACCTAGACCACTTATCACATTTCCATAGCATGAGATTATGGATGATGACATAGAAATAAATACACTCTTTATATGAGCATACATAGGCCACCATCCTATTCAGAATGTTATGGTTAACAATAGGTCAAGCATAAACATGTGCACTATGACACTCTTAAAACACTTGGGATATATAGAGTGGGATATATTCCACAAATATATAGTCATTAGTTGTTTTAATATCTACATTCAGATTTCTATAAGGGAGATTATGCTTTCATACAAGTTTTACCAACACACATAGCCACTTAGTTCTTAGTAGTACCTAGTGTAGGTGTATTCGATATATTATTAGGTAGGCCATGATTATATCATCTCTAATCCATACCATCTATAATATACTAATGCCTAAAGTATATTCATTCCAATTAGGTGGTTAAGTTTGAGGGTGTCCCATATGAGTATCCCCTACCCATCCCATAGGTAGTTCCAACACATTTTTAGGCTATAATTATAGCATAGACACCAGTTACAGTTCCATCACCATTACCAGATATTACATGGCTATCAGATATGATTAAGAGTAAGAATTTTATTCATATATCACATAGTTTAATAGAGTCATCGATGCAATCTAGGTCTACTCCTATGGCATCAATACATATGCATACTCTCTCATGAAGACTATTAATAGAGAGACCCCTACATCAGAGATATGTCACAAATTATAGGGAACCTTTTTATACTCATTTTATGTTGATATCAATTTTATTATGTTTTATGGGTTCTCAACATAGGGCACCTACATCACCTATAGTTGTTTCTTCTACCAGATGGGTTCTTAAGACCCCTATATTTCATAGGGCATCATAATTAGTGCCACTACTTCATAAGATCACTACATAGGTAGATTTAGACATAGATTATAAAACATAATAGATTATGGGCTCATAATTACCCTTTCACATCAAAATATAAAAAACATTCAACTATTACTTAAAAAAAACAAAATTTATAGATTATATGCATTACTATCCTTACATTTCTACTACTTTTTAGATATTACATATTGATAGCTATCTTAGTATAATCAATTTTATCATACATAGATACTTCATTTATTCTTGTTGAGTTCTTGTAGATTACATATAGGACTTTGGCCACTAAACTGATCTATACTTTTTATCATCTACCCATTGGGGGAATATACACTGATCTAAGTTTAGTCATTTGATGCATCTTCCCACTCAGGGGCATCTCATATATAGTTTATACTATTAGGTTCTACCCTTACATACTATAAATTATAGTTTATGCATTGATACATCTTAATATTTATCATTACTACTCATTACTTAGATTTTTTGCCAACTATCACTAGTTAGACTCAACATATGCACATCCTAAAATTTACATATATTTGTACTACATAGTGATACATGCTTTCATTTCTAATTTTCCTAGATTAGTCTTAATTTGTTTCCTATTCCTATTCCATTTTGAGTGCATTTTAATATACCATTTCTCTTTGGCTCTATGTCATTTCTATGTTTATATTCCTTGGACATGTGCCCATGTCCCTTGTGCGTGCTTTATTTATTATATATGTAGACATTTAAACATGTCATTTTATGTGGCTCTAAGCCAAATTTATTGTTGCTTACGTATGTGGACATTTGAACATGTCTTTGTATATATTATATTCTTAGATTTAGTGACATGTGCCCATGTCCCTTTTATTTTGGCCCCTTGGCCTAATTTTACATGCCTCATGAGCTTTATATGTATGCATATTCACCATGCCACTTTTTTTTATTATTATACACACCAATTTTTTATGCCATGAGGAATATCATGCATCTACCCTTCCTAATTGGGTGCCATGATGGACATCATTCCCCATACCCCTAGGTATCTACTTATATTTGATATTATACACATTGATTACATCTATCATGACACCCTTGTACAATTATATATTACAACATACATCTTACATTACCTACTTATGCTTAGATTATTTTACATTTTAATGTTATGTTTATACATTGTATTGAAATATCATGTAATTATCATATATATGCTCTAGTTAACACATTTTATAGAGATACTTATTTTGAGGATAATTCTTACATAGGTTCCATAAATAACCTCAAAAGAAGGGGAACTCATATGTGTTTGTCACAGAGATTAGGATCCTACTTTGTTATTCATAGATTATTTTTAGCACATAGGCTCAATTTCATAAATTAGACATAAGTGAGCCATATAAAAAATAAAGACTTAGAAAGTAGTTCAGATCACCTAGATTTTAGACTAGACAAACATTAATGCCTAGATTAGGACACTAGTACCATAAGGAGCTACTGTCCACTACATGGCACTAATATCTAATATCCCCAGCTTGAGGACAAACTAGAATAGTCATAATGATACACTAGGTATATTATAAATTTACATAGGTATAGTGATACATTTGACATGTATGTTCAAATTTTGCTCAGATACACTCATTTCAACTCAAATTCATACTATTTTCTTAGATTTTAGGGCACATGTGTGGGATGATCACTCCCACATTTATTTTAATTACACAGATATAGTATTACACACTCAATTTATAATTAATATACTTAGATATTAGATTGGGGGCATGTGGATGGCACATAGTTTCCATATACTTAGTTACACATAAGTTTATTAGATGGAATGGCAAAATCCATGTCATTCTCTATGTTGTATACACTTGTTATGATATTGTAATTTGTCACCAATTTCATGCCTTAATCCATTTATAGTGGTTGGCACTCCCAAGTGGCCCAGAGCTACCTAATGTAATTGAGTGGCTACAAATCCACCATACATAGTTAGATACTTTTACACTTTATGTAGTTTAGTTTTAGATGTATCTACTTTAAATAGGTGGGAAATGATGGATTCATGGCCTACTTGAGTTATTAATCCACCCACATGAGAGGATTAGACATGATTACAATCTTATCTAAGCTATTCATTGATCATGATCTACCAAGCAAGGATGGGAAATGATGGAGTCAAAACTAGATTGAGTTCTTGAGCCACCCATATGAGGATTAAATAAGCATCAGTTTAGTCTAAGATATTTAATGATTTGATCATTATATACACTCACACACATAGGTTATCACCAAGTTCATATATTGGTTCACATACCCAATGAGGTGTATTTGTTCCTTTCCTCTTTCTTATTAGATTTAATCAGTTACTTTATTCAACATAGTCTTTCGATTTTGATAATATCTTAAATAAGGATTGATCTTTGTATGTTTCATTATAGGTTATTGATTTAAATCATGTTTCACATACAAAAACCTAGATCTATAGATTCATACTCAACTATATAGGCTTCACTTCCTAGGTAAGTCCAGGTATGCTTTTTTTTTCTTTATACTAGTCATTTCTCTTTCTTGCATTTCTAGCATAAAGGGGGGGGGAAATGTAATCACCTAAAAGTGTTATTTAGATGCTAAGAATGTTTCTTGAGATAGTCTATTCCTAGATTATCCCTAGAGCTATCCTAGAGCCTTTAACACAATTTTCAATCCATTATGTAAGCCACTTACATCTATAGTCATCTTAAACATAGTCCCAAAATAGCTTTCCCAGATCCCAACCTAGTGTGCCTAAAAGTCTACCAGTAGGAAACTAGTGCCACATTAAAGACACTAAATTTATATGGATCTAGTGTCCCCAACTTTATTTTAGTGTCCCTTACCCTAACTCTCTTTAATGGATACATTTTCAAATGTGTGCCCCTCTTAAGGTCAACCTAAGCACATTTTATTATCTGCATATGCTATAAATCTCTATAAATACAAGAATATTTAACCTCTATTCACTAGATGAGAGATGGATGCAAAAGCCTATCCTTATAATAAATAAGTTGAGAAAAATTAAGGTATTTGATCCCTATTCTATCCTACTTATACATAATACCATCTATAACTTCCCTAAGCCCACATTTCAAGGATTTAAAATCTCAAACACACTCAAAGCATTCAAGATCACTCTCATTCTAGCATTCACTTGCACTTGCACTAAGCATTAGGTGGGAAAACTACATTAGGCTTGATCCCTCTTTAGAGCATTTTTATGTAGGAAACTCTCTTCACAATAGGGTATTAAGAATGTCAAGCCTATCCTACTAAAGAGCACACATTTTTAGCTCATGCCATACTTGTAAGGGGGATTAGAGTTTGCACATTAAATTTAATTTTCTAGGCACAATATAGAGTTATAGATTTTATGTGCACATGAATATAACCCATGAACATAGGTGTAGGTGTTCCTAAAAAATATGAACAATCCTAAAAAGAGGAAATTAACAACATTTTAAGGGCACTACAATAGTATGCCACTACTTTCTAGGTGGGGCACTACTATCCAGTTACCAATCAGATCCCTAGACCCTATTGATAAAACTTAAACCTATCTAGAACCTAGTGTTCATAACTTAAAATCTTACATGATAATAAATTTCTAGAAAATTTTCTATTTATACATGTTTATTACTAATTTTTTAAAATCAAAATAAGTCAAAATCCATAACAAATTAGTGGTTAATTATTACATATTATTTAATTGATTTAGACATCTTAGCCCTTTAATCTAGATTAAAAGGTTAAATCACATGCCAATTAATTTGAAAACATAGATAAATAATGTTCTAAACTTAAATGTTGGGATATGCTTATAAATAGAAAGTAAAACTATTGATTGATATTGTGATGAATTAGAAACAAGATTATGTATCTATTTTACTATGTGCATGTAGATATAGGCTAAAATAAGATGGAAGTGGAGTGAATCTAGATTTTGGATGAATCATTAGATTTTGGAAATTTGCATTTTATGGCCTCGCATGCTTGTGTCAGACTTGGATAATTACATCAACATTGGTGTTTGAGTTATACATAGGTGTCTAGTATAGAATAATTTCTAGATCTGGATGTGACCACCTAGAACCTTTTGGGTTTTCTATGACCTTTTATGTAATTTTTTTAGATCTAATGTACAAGTTGTAACTCTTTGTGAAATTACCAAAACCTAGCTTTCTCACACTTAGGGTGATTCTGGGAAAAATGGGTTAGTGGGAATATGGTATTGAGATTTTCCAAAAACCCCTCTATCAATGGGTGTTACATACATATCCAATACTACAAACAGGGCCTCATACTAATGTATTTATCCTTTATGTGTTGGCTTGTGTGCACATAAGGATGTATTATGTGATAATTAAGAATATAAAGTGACTTAGCTTGTAACATGGAAAATATGGCTCATGGAATGTTCCTTAAATACTTAAAACCTATAAATGGGATGTAAATATGACTGATATTGAAATATGTAATAATAGGAAGCCTTGCTCACATGATTAATTTATTGAATTCTCTTGGTAAGTTTCATTATGATTTGTTAAGTCTATGCTAGGTGATGAATGACTGAGGGTTGATCATGTTTATATACCAATCTATTTTAGAAATATATCCCATTAAATAACTTATCCCAACCATAAGGATACATTAACATTGAAAATATGATGACTTTAGGGTATAGGACACCAATTTTAACATATGACTCTAGCATTGACATAGGTGTTTAGTAGGGACATAAGTGTCTAAGAAGATGGAAAATAGGTACATGTCCAAAACTTGTAGAGGATGATAATAATTAGGTTTATAGAATTTTTATTAGCATAAAAGGCCTAGTCATTAGAATAATATATGATAAGACTAAAAGATAAACAATGGGCACAAGAGATAGTAGATGCAATCCTTTTAATAGTGGGAAAGTCTAGGAATTGAAGGGTACACCCATGAGAAATACTTTCCAAGTATAAAAATTAAGATTATATATAATTTATATTTAGTGTATATATTTCCTCCCTCCCTTTGATCTAGTAATAATATTTTTTAAAGTTTAAAGGAAAAGAAATGTGTACTTGGGTGTGTATAACATAACTTGTCTTTGTGTGAGTCCAACATGAGTGATTTATTGATGACTAACCTATGTATCATTGTAAACATCTTGCCCTTTAGAATTTTTATTTGAAGATATGATTCAATATCATGTATTAGAGATAAGATTAGGATAATTTAAAAACTTACAAGTACATATATATATGTAAATATTGGAGGATGACTTTCCCCAACCTTGGAGAAAAGGTGAGTTGTTACCCGATAGTTGAGATTAGTTCAACCATACAACCTAATCATAATTATAACTTGGTGAGCTTGAGCGATCCAATTTGAATCATGTTATAAATATGGTTAGGGTGGATGATTTGATAACTCCATCCTATAAAATTATAAATATTGAGTGATATAATCACCTCAACCTCACCAAAAGGAGAATTAACTGCTGCATTAGATTGGCTCAATAATAGTCTATAAAAGTCATATGATTTAAAGTCCATAGAAGTATTTTAAATCTGAAGCTGATTTAATTTTAAAATCTAAGATTCTCTTTTGAATGGCATATGCACCTCATATATGTCTCAAGTTGAAACCTAAGTATACCAATGGTACCAATGTCTATGATGATACCAAACATATGTATCTAAATCATATAACTATGTAATTTTATGAATTTAAAAATTTTAAAGTGTGGAAGACATGTTTCCATGACATACCTCCACTAAAATCTGAAATTTATAATTGGTATAAGTATGGAGAATGTGTTTCTATAACATGCTCCCACTGTAATTTGAAAATACTAAGTACTGGATAAATGTGGAGGTCATGCCTTTTTATATGCTTTTACTAAAATCTGAAACTTTTAAGGTGTAAAAGTCATGCCTCTATGACAGGCTCCAATATCATGACCCCTTTTGATGTGAGGGTAAGTATAAATTAGTAGTTACTTTACTCAAAAGGCTAAAATAATTATATAATCTATGTATGGATCATGTAACATATATGAGTAACATGTCTAGGTAAATATAGTAATGAGGTATATAGTGTCCAATCAAATCAAATCCTAGGTTGCATTATGTGAGTCATGATTACATCTAGATATTAGTATTACAATCTCAACAACAAATCAAGCACACACACAAGAGAACTAAAAACAAAGATAAAAATTAATGGTTTAAGGAGAAATTACACAAGGGGCATAATTAAATTTCATAAAATAGAATGGACATGACTTAGTCAAATGTCACAATAGGAAAACATAGGCATGGGGGCCGAAATCAATGCAACATATTCAAATGTTGAAATAAGAAAGATAATGAAATATAATAAAATGTAAACACTTAAGGAAGTGCATAAAATGAAGGCATATAACATAAAAAACTAACATCAATGTATCATATTAGCCTATGGATATATGTGTTATTAAATAATGTTAAGTACATAGCATATCAAGTACATTGTGAAATATATAAGCATGGAGAAAGGAATGTGTAGGTATATAATCTCAAACATGGTAATGGAAAATGATCATAGAATGATATAACCTAGATGTATCATACTAAAATAATTGGATGCCCCAAATGTCCATATGACATGAGTAGAGGGAAGGGCCAACATCCAAAAGTATATATATCATGGGCCTAGGTATTCTTGTATCACACTCAAAATATGTGTGAAACATATGGATATAAAAATATATTATATGCTATCTACTAACAACATATATGCCATCGATCTAATAAAACATGTAAATGCTGAAAATATTGTTGGATTTTTGGTTTTTTAAAATTTTTATTAGTATTTTGGAATATTGGAATAGACAATATTATCTTATGATCTCATCCAAAGGATGCTCATAGGTATGTACCCATTGGGAACCTAGTGTAATAAACTGGTAGTACTACCGAGGGACATATATAGGTTTAATATTTATCATTTTAGGATCTATAATGCTCTACATATGTATAATATGACTATGTGGTCATGAAGAGAAAATAAAAGGAGTAGGAGTTTGAGGAATCCATCTCTAAGTGATCTATGGTTTCTTTGTATTAGTAATAGGAACATGTTTAGGTGATATATATATTTGAATATGGTACATAGTAGATAAGTATTCTATAGAATCTGATGTGTCTCTCTGGTGCAATGATCTCTCAAGTACTAGCCAACTAGGAAAGGGGATTTCCTATTGATTACCCTTTCATAGAGGATTATCCTGAATAGGTTTGATAATTAAATTCTTGGGTATACATTTCTCTTCTTCAAAAGGATGTTCATATGGAATTTTACAAATTATAATTACCTTATTGGCATGAATGTATTTAACATACCCATGTATTGGATAAGGTACTATTTAGAGTTTATGTATACAGTGTCAAACACTTTACTTTTGTTCATGTAATATGTTTTAAATATGATATTTAATTATGTGGTAAAGTATTAATAGTTTTTAATTTTCATTAATGTAGTGATAAATGAGGCAATCACCATACATAATGGAATATAGTTGGGAGTAAAATTGGTTGACTATACTCATCATGTGGTAATTGGGTTTTTGTTTTCATTTCTAACACTGTAACTAATATATCTATGGGAGTATCAAGTGTATCTATCTAATCTATATCTATGCATGCTATTTTTATTACCCAAATCTAATATGTATCTATGTGACTAGATTCTATCAAATTTCATCCAATTCCTCCTTTACGTATCCCTCTATAGTGAGATTGATCAACCAATGTATCCTTGATAGGATCAATGTGGGAAAGATCATTCTTGGTAGAGGGTACACTAAGATTATGACTTTGACTAGAATTTGATTTATGTGAAGGTCTATGGACCACACATTCCTTGAAAGGAGTGACATGGGATGTCTCAACCCTCTTAGAATAAGCTCTAGAATAAGTAGGGTAAAGATACCTTGATTTGTCCTTCTGAAAGGTAATGACCCCATGATCAACAAGCTATGAAATTTTTGTCTTGAGAGTAAAAATATCATTATATCGATGCCTATTAATATCATGGTTTGTGCAAAAAGGGTTGTCCTTTTATCTTTTCAAATTTGTGTGGTATATGGTAGTAATTAAGAAGAAGGTTTTCCATCCATTTATAAAATAATGAATACAATATATCATTTAGTCTATCTTATAATCAAACAAACTGTAGTTGTTTCCATTTAGTAGAGACATATGGTTTAACTATAAGAGATACTCGATTGGTGTAATATTTTACTATTTGTAAAAATTTGAATATTTATTCCTAGGTAGGTAATGTTGGATTTTTAGAAGGTATTTGAAGTGGGTCCTGAACCTTATTGGTTTGCTACTTTGATTTTTTTAAATTTTTTATAACATGTTTTCCTTTTGGTGGTAAAATAGGTAATTGTAGTTTGGTATTTGTCAAAGCAAATGCATATTTATTCAAATCCCAATATAAAATATCTAATGAAGTAAAGGGATTATGTAATTATCTTTCTCTAAGTAGATAAAGAAGATCCCTACTAAATATGAATTGTACTTCCAAATCTGAGGGGTTGTAGTTTATGTAATAAAAGATACCTTAAATCTAATGGTATAGTATTGAATGTATTCATCCTCATTTTGAGTTAAGGCTTAAAATTGTTCTAATGGTACCTTGGGTATTATGTAGTTATGGAAATTAGGCAAGAATACATCCTCAAGTTTTTAAAAGTTTGATAAGGAACCATTTGGGAGAGTATAAAACCAATAAAGAGCCTCTTAAGCTAAACTTATATGGAAATATTTCAATAACACACATCCATATTTATCCCAATGTTCAAAGGAGTGTATATATTATTTCAAATGATTTTTAGGATTTCCTTTTCCATAAAAATAAGAGAACATATGCATGATAAAGGTTGAATAATATGTATGATAAGTAACATATCTAGTAAGGGGTTGATCCTATAATAGATTATCATTAAAAGGAGCCTCATGGGAGGAAATTTGAAATTTAAGAATAGTCATTTTTTGTTGAAGATATCCCATGGTAATAATTAGAGATAACATATCACTAGGAGGTGTTGGAAAAAAGGTTGAATAATTAATTAGAAGTTGTAATTTTCCATCCATATGGAACATAGGAATAATAGGCTCCTTACCACCCTCATTGCATTTTAGGATAGGATCATCATGTGGTTTGTAAACATTAGGTAAAGGGATATCCGCTTGGAAAGATGATTTAAGAGAGATCATTATATCATTTTGGATATCATAATGGTTAATGCAATCATTATTTGAAAGACCTAAGTAATTGAATTTTTAATCCATACAAAAGGGCTTGAATATGTACTTTAATTATTTTCATATATAATTGGCACACACTTTTTAGTGGAAAATGTAAAATAGGCTGAAAGAATAATGTTACCAATTTGGATAAATATTATCATATGAGAGAAATATGCAAGATTCATTTTCATTTTTTAACTCAAAATAAAAATGGATAGAATATGAAATGTCACTTTATACTTTAGGTACATCATTTTTATATGAGAAAGGGACATTAAAATAAGTAGCATGTGAATCTTGAGTTGCCTTATTTCTAATTGAATTTTGAAATAATTTTTATTAGGAAACATTTTATAAAGATGTTTTGTTATTTACTTGAATTGGAAGAAGAGTAGAAGAACATGAATATACTCTAATTTGGTTAATATTATCATTTTCATATTTCCAATCTAAAATAATAGGAAGAGTAATGCATGAATTTTCATCATTGATATCTAAAGAGATGTAATTTCACTAGTTGCATTTGAGTGATCTAAATAAGGAACAACATTTTCTACATTGTAATTAATTTGTAAACAAGGCACACACTAACTTTTTTCACTATTTTCATCATTTAAAAAGGAAGAGAATCATTCAATTCTTTGTTCATCATGATATTTTTTGCATGAAACATTGATAATTTAAACATCATAAGTTGATAATTTTTTGCATGTTTATTGGATCATCTTTATGTGATACACTAAATAAATTGATCATTTGTAACTTTTTAGGCCTTTCATTATTGGAAATATGAGTACTAAGATCCTCATATTTACATTTAAGTAGGGTATAATCACACTCATAACCATATGAAAACATGTTATTATTATCAACATATGAATTTAGGCCAACATTTTAATCACCATTTTTTCATTTTCATAATTATAAGCAAAAGAGGATGATTGAGCCATTTTTAAAGATGTTATAAGATTCTCATATGCAATACATTGGTCATTGAGAATATTAAAACAATGATAAAAAAAAAATGGTTTTCTAGAGCATGTAGTAGAAGTAAACATGCCAAGAAAGGCTGAAAATTTGGATGTAACCACAAATAGGAGAAGAACAATGCTTAGGTAAAAAGATAGAAGAAATCATTACTTAATATATGTCCATGTAATAAATTAGGTTATAAAAATAAATTAATTTTAAAATGATTTTTTAATAATGAGAAATTATAAATGCAATGTAGGGTTTATTTCAAATAAGAATAGAGTGTGGGTTCACTAGATGTTTAACCCTAAATTGAGATGGGTCAATATAATATAGGATTAAGAATATAAAAATGAATAAACATAAGGGTAACAAATTGAACTATAGAAATCCATTTTATTTTCAAACTCATAAATAATTTTTTAATTTAAATACTAAAATATGATAAAAATAGAAAGGACAACTATTGATTGATATTTTAATTAATTAGAAATAAAAGTACTTATATGGTTTACTATTCACATGAATATCTAGAATAAAGTAGGCTAGAAGTAGACTAGAAATAGATTTTGGATCAATAATTAGATCTATAAATTTGAATTTTATGGTCTCAAATGCTTGCATTAGATCTATATAATTACATCTAAGTTGAATTGACATTAGTGTCTAAGTTAGATGTAGGTATATAGTACACACTAGTGATTGGATATATATGTTTCCACTTGGATCCTTTTGTGTTTTTTTTCACCTCTAATTGAGTGTATTTAGATATAATGCATATGTTATTTCTATTTTTCAAATGATCAAACTCTATATTTCTCACTCTTTGAGTGATTCCGAGGAAAGTGGGTTAGTGGGCACACAGTGCAAAGCTACCTCAATGACCCATATTTAATGGGAAATTCCTATATATCCAATACTCTTAAGAGGGACTCATACATATTTAGTTCTCCCCTACATATTGGCTTTTGTGTGCATAAGGATGCAATGTGTGATAAGTAAGTACATAGAGTGACCTAGATTATAACTTGAAAATTATATCTTATGAAATGATCCTTTAATAATTTAGACCTATATATGGGTTGTCCCTATGATTAATATTTAAATAGGAAATAATATGTCAACCTTTCTCACTTTAATCTTGATTTAATGTTTTTTGTAAGTTTCCTTATGACTTTATAGGTGAGGAATAAATGAGGGTTTATCTTGTATATATACCAATCCGTTTTTGAAATATATCAAATTAAAGAAAAGAGGCCAACCATAAATATACATGATAATTTTAAATTTTATTAATTTAGGGCATTGGAAAGTTAGTTTTTCACAACAAAATAACATCTATATAGGCATTTAGATGGGATATAAGTGTTTGAGAAGTTGTAAAATAACTAAATGTCCAAAAATTGTAGAGGATGATAATAAGTAGGTTTATAAAATTTTAAGAAAAATATAAGCCTAGTCATTAGAATAACATATAATCAGACTAAGAGATAATCAATAGGCACAAGAGATAGTGGATGTGATCCTTTTAGCAACAAGAAGGTCTAAGAACTAAATGTATAGTCATGTGAAGTACTTTCCAAGTATACTATACCTAGGTGTTATATAATTAATATTTAGTGTATACATCTATAAAAATCTAATTTGACCCTTATAGGATCATAATTCATAGTCCTCACATACATTTTGGTCTAAGATCTCTCAATACCACTATTTAATTCTACCACATTGGCATGATATAAGTATTGGGTCATGAGGATAATATCCTCAAAGAGCTTGATGATCCACCTCCTCAATGTAGTCAATAAAATTGCCATCACACAAGGGAAAATTTTATTTTAGACATTAGATTAAATAATGAAAATATTTGACTTCTCCTTCCATGCCAATTCTTGAATAAATAACTCTCAACTCAACCTTAAAATTGTATAAATTAACATTAGTTCCAACAAGAACTTGATGATCCTTAAGATTGGATCTTCTCTCTCGTTAGAGAAGTACATGACTATATAAGATGTCTTACCAAGTTATTGAAAAATTTTAAAATAAAAATGGAGAACAGAAAAAAATTCAAACGCAATTGGTTGGGTATATATCTAGTGATTGAGGATTTCAATAATGAAGCCTCTCAATTGTTAAATTTAGAGGGAAAAGATTCAAATGAGTATGTGAACTATTTTCATCTCAAGCACATGTGCACGCACACATTCACGTGCACACATGCGCGCGCACACACACACACACACACACACACACACACACACACACACACACACACACACACACACACACACACACACACACACACACACACACACACACACACACACACACACACACACACACACACACACACACACACACACACACACACACACACACACACACACACACACACACACACACACACATTTCATTTGACATTACCCTCTCAACATGATAACTTAAAATCCCATTGCTCATTTGTTGTTTTGCATTTGAATTATTTTTTTTGGTGATTTTTTTAGCTATGAGTTCACACAACAAGGATTTTAATAGTGTATCATACCATCCCATATAATTATTCATATCACCCTATTCCTCTTAGAAAAATATCATAAAATTATATTGATATAGAGAGTCCTATATTATATATTATGAGCATTGTACATCTCATTCATCTATAATTTATTGTAAATTTATGAATTCTAGCCTACAATATAGTCTATAAGCATATCTATTATAATATCCAATTTTCATGGTTCTCTCAAAGTAAAAAAATATCATGATCATACTAGATAAACTTGTTCACCTATCATGGTCCTTGGTGATGAAATATTTCATCTTATTGGTTTCATGGGCCTAAGATTTGGTTGTAAAGGCCTTCCCAAAAAATAAAAAATAAGAGACAAAAATATAAATTCAAGCTTATGAAAATCAATCTCACATATCTCACCCATCATTGATCTTTAGTGATGAGCCCTCATATCATACTTATTGTTTGGGGTTAACATTGGGGAAAGATTCCATTTCTCATCTATGTTTATCCTTTGGTGATGATCCCATGCATTTTACTAGTCACACGAGACTAAGTGTAGGGGGAATAAAATTAAAGAAAAATAAAAATAAATGTAAAAAATTTCCATACAATAATAAATTCCTAAAACATCTTGCCTAGATGTTTATGCCAAAAATATAATATCATGCTCTATTATTAATTCTATCATGATTGAACATCTATAAATAAACCCAACAAAACTAGTGTTATTTAAGATTAGTAAGAAATACAATTTTCCTTGGCTATGGTTTTGGTTTATATTATAAAGGCTAGTGGTTACTGTTATTAGTATTCTCAAGCTAGTTTTTCCCATTGTTGGTATATGTTATATATGATCACTTGGGGATATAGGCCTCTGATTATGTCCTACACTAGTTCATAGCTCTAGTCAAAAGTGAATATCTATCTAAAAAAAAGAAATACAATTTTACCCATTGATCATAAGGATTAGGTCAACCTCATATTCCTTGTGAAAATGTTATGTATAGTTTTATACTCTCATTATCTCATATTTTATAATATCTATTTTATACCATTGCTAAAAAATTTAAGTCATTTGTTGTGTATATGAAGTATCTTGATCATCACTTGAGAAAAAAACCATTAACACATTATTAGTTTTGTAAACATCCATCACAACATTTTTCATACATTTTATCACCACATTTCAAATTATAAGCATATCCATAGCATTATCAAAGTTTGAGATACATAGTATTTCATCACATTTTTAGTCATCTAAGGTTCACAAATCAAACAACATACACAAAATTAAACAAAATCATAAGATGACATCTCTAGATAAGTCAAGCTATTTGTCTACATATAATAATATTTGATTTTATATATAGTGTACCAATATAATCTAATATGTAGAAGAAAAGTGTGTTTGAATATCCCAAAAATATAAAAAAGAGGTACAATAGTATGATCCTAGGGTCTTGTTAGATAATGATTGCCCCATTAAGGAATTAAGTGTGTAGGAATATTACTCATCTTATGAGAAGGCATTGATGTTAAGGGGTGATTTGGGTTGTGGCTCCTATTCCTAACATTCCTCATACTCATGCCTACTTGGGAAACTATCCTTCTTATTGTTTGTTGGATAAATGAATTTTAATCACCTATAGATTTGATTATGTTAATAAAAGTCTTTGGATAATAATCTAATCCAATAATCACCATTCTCATGTGACTCAGTTCCATTTATCCGTAATAATTAGGTGAAAAATGTATATATGCCTACCTATACCTATAAGAAGATCTAGATCAACAAAAATTTGACCCATGCTAAGACTACTGCCTATATAGAGGAGGTTGACTAGAGTATCTCTAATCACAATACTCCACCATGTATATGAATCTAAATTCACAAAAAATAGACATTAGATCTCCAATCATGTGAAATAAAACAATAAAAAATAAGTTGTAATGTGGTAAAGAAATAAAGTAAATAACACATTATTTTACATGGATCACCTTATTTTAGTCTGGGTCTAATTTATTGTCTAAACTCATCTCAAACTCCTCCTCCTCATCTTATACTGGTTCATCTAAAAAAAGTACCTAATCTCACCTTGTGGCTCCTTGATATCCATCTGCCTTCTCTATCTTGTGCCTATTATTGTTACTGAGGGTCTATCTATGGTGGTAGTTGTTTTTGTTAACCTAAAATAAGTGATGTGACTACTACAAAAATTTATATCTCTCATAATACCAAAGGATTATACCCATATTGTGATCCTATTAATCTCCTCCCCCTAATGTGGTTATGGAAGTCCCTAAGGTATGGGATGCCACTACATTCTCTTGAGTATCACAACTTGGATCTCCCTCTCTCCTCTGAGCACTACTTATGGAATAAGTAGGTTGGATATGTTTTGTATTCCATTTTTTTGGGGAACCCTATCCACTATGTGCATTTGTATACCTAAGAACCTATAGATCACCTCCCGTGCACTCTCACAAGCCATGAAATTGGCCATCTCATATTCCCACTGACCCACCATCCATTAATATGACAAACCCACCAAATTTTATAATTTTTAGTGTACCCAAAACTCCTATAAATACCTTAAAGGGTTCTATTATTTTCCACCTTGAGGCCATGATGGCCCTTATATTTTTTATTACCACATGTAATCATCTAAAAAAGGCACATGAGTGTTAAGAGTGTTACTTGAGACCACCCATCCATAACTTAGCCCTAGACCTATTTAAGGGCCTATTTAGACATTTATCCAACATTTGTTTAGGAAAAACATGTCCCAAAACATTAATAAAGTAGTCTTAGTCCCTCATTTTAGCATCTTAGCCCCTATTTCCTCAAGTTCTACCGCCTAGACACTAACACCATAATTTGGATAGTAGGGCCAATGGTCCTAGTGTCCTAATTTGGGCATTATTATTCTTTTCATTCCTTTAGCCACCAATGGATATATTTTAAAATCAATAGCCACTTAGGGTTGGCCTATACATTTTTCAGACCTGCACAAGCACTAGAACATTATATATACATGCATTTCAGCCTTTTATTCATTAGATGGAAATGAGATGCAAATAACACAAATTGACTCAAAACAAGTTATGCACAATGAAGTTTATCAATCCCTATTCCACCCTGATTTTGCATATAGTCATATAAAACCATCCTAAGCTTATAATACACAAATTTCTAGTCTCAAAATCCACTCAAAATCACTCAAGTTGGCATTCATGCTAGCTTCACTTGTACTTGCACCAACACTTAGGTGGGGAGAAATACATTGGGCTTGATCCCTCCTAAGATTATTAGTATGTAGGAAACTCTCATCATACTGGGGTGTTAAGGAAGTCCATCTTACCCCACTAACATCACACTTTTCTACTTGTGCCAATAAGATTCCCTAACAACATGGAGGTCTAGGGTTTACATGTAAAATTAGTTAAAATAGGTCATCGACAGGGAATTAAAACTCATGTACATAGGAACAAGCTTGGAAAACTCAGACATAGGTGCAACCAGAAGCTAAAAATAGTTCTACATAAAGGACACTAATTTTAAAAAGAGGAAATTAACACTATTGATATTATTATCTAGTTAGTGTGCTATTATCTGTGATGGGTTTTGACACTTGGATCCTATTTGAGACACTCAAATCAACTCATATCATAATGTACAACCTCTATATCTCCTATCTCAATTAATTTTCATATAAGTACTTATTTAAATAATTTATTGATTTTTTTATAAAGTTTACACTAGGTCAATTCTATTACAAATCAGTTGTATTTATTACATATTTCTACCTTGATTTACTATACTCATCCCCTTTAACAACATAGGTCTTAAACTCCATAACCCTAAAAAATTAAATCATTTGGTGAACTTCAATTACTTTAAACACTGCTAAAACACTATATTTATATACTCTTAGGGTTTGTATCATTTTGTTTTATATACTCATTAGTTTCAAAATCTTAGATTTGTTTCATTATTTAATTCTTGTAATCTTTCATATATTAAAATTCATTAAAGGTTCAAAATATACAACTGCTTATTTTCCTACTTCCTAAACTACAAAGGTAAAATTCAATAACCAATTCAATGAAATTGATAAGAGACAATTAAAAGATTTCATTTCTAAACATTTAGATATGAAAGATAAACTTATCAATATTGTCCATGAATAACTTCAAAAACATAATAATGGTCAATCTTCTACTCCCATAGATAACAATATTTTCACACCTATTTTGGGGGTAAATTATCTTGTGCAACAACCTATTTTAACTCAACAACCTTAAATAATGAAAACACCTCCTATGGTTAGTTCTTCCTCTCTAGATGTATAATCCCTTATGCATGATATTTATTATCTATAGGCTAAGATGTTAAATATTAAATAGGGTGCTACTAGGCCATCACATTCCTTGGATTATCATGTTCTTTCACATACACCTTTGGAAAAACACATAGTATAACTCCTTTTCCATCCAAATTTATGGAACCTAAAATTACTTTATATGATGGTAAGGGTGACTAGAGCATAATCTATATGCATTCAATGTAGCATGTTTAGACTATGTGTCCAATGATTAACACCTTACTAAGTTTTTACATGTAGTATAAAGGAATATAACTTACAATGGTTCTATGATCTTCCAAATTATTCCATCATCACATTAAATCCATTGGCATATATGTTTTTGTCACACTTTTCAACCAATATCTGTGATAAAATCTCATATGCTCAAGTGGCACAATTTAAGCAAAAATCCAATTGGCCTATTGAAAAATATGTCTTGTGATATAATACTATATTGGAAAAGATGACTAGTCCCATGGAATATAGATAAATATAATACATATTCAAATAGAGTTTACTATTAGCATTTCATGAATCTATGTTCAAAAAATTTCCAACATTCACAGATTTATGCCACATAGTGAAAGAAAGGGAAGTCAAGATTCTCTCTACGGGAAAATTAAAATACACAAGTGGATTAGAATCAAATACTAATATTTATAATAATCTTCCATATAAATTAAGGGCCACTAACAACAAGAGTGATCAAAAGGCCATAGTTAACATAGTTTTAGAGCCACCTCCTTAGTTTTATCAACTCCTCCACAGAGAGTTTTCACAAACCTTCTAGAATCACTGGCACATGTTTTATAGTATCTCTTATAATGAAATGTAATATCTCTCCCTCCCATAAAAGAGGTTGATATGATAAGGTCTCTTCTAAAGAACTATGATTCTAATGTATTCTTTAACTATCATAGAGCACTAGGCCATACTAAAAATAGATGCATAAATTTGAAACATAAGATACATGATTTGATAGAGGCCATTATTATTAATATGGGAACACCTATGGAGGCACCTAAAGTTAAACAAAAGGAATATAAGGTATTGAAAATATTTTTGGATCAGTTCCAAAACATACAACTAATGATGGAGACACTTTAGGTGTTCACTATATATATTAGGCATATCCACCATAGGCATCCTATCAAACTACTATAGAGGACACACACTTGATACATAATATCATTGGTGTGTATCATACTATAGTACCAACTATACCACTCATTAATTTTTCAAAGTAGGAGATTGTTAATAATGATTCAGATTTATATGCACTCTTTGTATGAGCCTAAATTGATCATCATCCTATTAAGAGTGTTATGGTTGATAATGGGTCAAGTATTAACATGTACAGTACCACTCTTCTACAACATTTGGGTTATTTAGAGTAGGACATTTATTTTACTGACATATTTATTCATGGTGTTAGTAGCCATGTTTAGAGATCCATTGGGGAGATCATACTTCCACTATAGGTTAGACTAACACATGTGGCCACTAGATTCTTACTAGTACCTAGTGAAGGCACATTTGACATGTTACTAGGTAGGCCATGGATACATCAACTATGATCCATTCCATCCATCATGCACAAATGCCTCAAGTATATCCATACTAACTAGGTGGTTATAATTGAGGGTATTTCATATGAGTATCCTTTACCTATACCATATGCAATCACACTATAGCTACTAGCTATAGTTCTAGGCCTAATTTCCATTAGTACACCATAGATTTTAGTTGATCCACTAGTGTAGGTGAGTTATAATCATACAGTGTTACTACATATGCATAATCTCCCACAAAGACCCTTATTAGAGATGCCCCTACATTAGAGATATGTTATCAATTATAGAGGCCCCCCTCTACCCCATTCCTTTTGAGATCAATGTTATTGAGTTCCTAAGGTTATAAGCATAGGGTACCCATGCCATCTATAAAATCTTCTACTAGATGGGTCCCTAAAAACCCTATAGTTCATAGGACACCCCATTCAACTTCAAAGACTCATAACATCACTCCATAGGTAGTCCTAACTATAGATCACTCAGTACAATATGTTATGGGACCTAAAATACCTTTTCAAATAGCACACATGGTTAATATTCCTTTATTTGACACATACCACATTGATAGTGAGTCTCCCATAAGACTCATCAGTTAGTATGTTCATCCCTACTTATACATAGTTTCATTCACTCTTGCACCTTATATATAGTTTCATTTTCTAATGCTGCTTGTACATAGCTTATATCCAAAAAATACAAAAATAATATAATATGTCAAAAAAAACATTTAAATATTTACTTAGAAAATACAAATTATAGATTGTATGCATCTCTATGTTTTCATTTATTATATTTTATAGGAACTACACATGCTAGATATCTTAGTCATCAATTTTTATCATACATACATTATTCACTTATTATTGTCAAGTGTTCATAGATACTTATAGGACTTAGGTCCACTACACATATCCATATTTACTACTATCTACCCACTGGGGTCATATAAACAAATACACTAATTTAGTAATGACACATTCACTCATTTGGGGGCATCCTATACATAGGAATGATTGACAGGTTACATAGTTCTAAACTCTACATCGTAAATTTAACATTACTATATCTTGATATTGATCATCCTACACTACTCATATTTTTTTACTGACTACTAATACTTTAGACTCAACTTATGTACATTTTTGATCTTATATAATTTGTACCACATATTCATGCATACTTTCATTTTTAGATTTCCTAGATTATATTTGATTATGTCTCTATGCTTTTCCATCTATTCAAGGGTATTTTTTCATATGTCATTACTCTAAAACTATATGCCATTTCCTTTAATTATATGCATGCTTTAGACATGTGTCAAAGTCCTTGTGTGTGCCTTCTTGATTTTTCACATGAATATTTGAACATGTCCTTCCATGAGGCTATAAGCTAACTTGATTTCTCTTTGCATATGTGGACATTTAAACATGCCCATGTATGTCTTTATTTCTCAGATTTAGTGATAAGTTCCCATGTCCCTTATAGTGTGGTCCTTTGGCATAATTTTCATGCCTCATGTATGTTCTAATATGATTAATTATATGCATCATGACCATAAAACTTGTCTCTTTCTTGTTACACACTCCAATTTTAGATGCCATGAGGGAACTCATGTATCTCCCCTTCCTTGGGTGCCTTGATGGACATCATGCCCCATCCCCCTAGGTAGTTACCTAGTTTAATACTCATATTTATTATTTATATACATTATTATATCTATCTTGATATCCTTTTAAATGCTAGATCTAACATACATCATATATTACACACTTATGCTCATACTATCTTACATTTTGATGTTATGTATGCACATTATATTGGTTTATTCTGTAGATATCATATATGCTTTAGCTAACACACATCTTGTAGAGATTTTTATTTTGAGGATAGTTATTTCATAGGTTTAAAAACTCCCATCAAAAGAGGGGGCATTTATCAAGGCTTGTCACATAAAATTAGGCTAACCAAATAGACTCAGAGTATGTTTTTCAACATAGGCATAAAATATAGAAATTAATTTTAGGAAAACAAGTGGGAAAAAGTCACACAGAGACTAGATTTAGTTATATATAAATCAATATAATTAGACACTAGAACCCAAAGTGGGACACTAACACCAATAGTGTTATTATCCAAGATATGGTGCTACTATCTAGTAGCCTTAGTTTTAGGAAATTCTAGATTGGATAGAAAAGTATAATGTATACAATCTAAGTTTTTAGAGGTTTAGTTAAAGATTACCAAATTTTCCTAGGTCTAGCATAGATGCATACCAATTTTCTTAGATTTGGGGTATCATGGACGACATGATCATTCCTATTTTAATTTCAAATACTTAAATATCAATTATTACAACTCAATCTATAATTCATATACTCAGATATTAGATTTAGGGGCATGTGCACAACACATTATTTTTGTATATTCACTTATGCACTAGTTGATTAGATGGAATGACAAACTCCATGTCATTTTCTATGTTATACACATTAGAAACCATGTTCTAAGTTATACATCATATTGGTGCCTTACTCAATCTATAATAATTGGCATTCCTGAATGGCCTAGATCTACCTAAATTCCTGAGTGGTCCAAAGCCATTTTACATTTTAGAGCTTTTAAGTATCCCAGAGCCATACTATACATTTTTAGTTACATCACACTATTTAATTTTTAGTTATAATTTTATTTCTAGATGCATCTACTACACATGGGTAAGAAATGATGGAATCATAGTCTAATTGAGCTCTTAATCCACCAAAATGAGAGGGTTAGACACACCATCAGTCTAATCCAAGCTATTCATAGGTCATGATCTACCAAGCAGGGGTGAGTAATGATAGAGTCAAAACTAGATTGAGTTCTTGAGCCAATCATAAATGGGGATTAATAAAGCAATCAACTTAATCCAATTTATTCACTAATTGATCACTATCTACATGTAAACACACCTAATGTCACCAAGTTCATGCATTGGTTCATGTACCCAATGAGGTGCACTCATTCCTTTCCTCTTTCTTATCTCTTTACTTAGTTTTGACTTTTACTTTTGATAACTATTAACTAAGGACTAATCTATGTACATTTTATTTTTTAGGACATGTAATGGAGCATTCTTCACATAATCAAACCTAGATTCATAGGCTTCACCTCTTAGGTAAGTCTAGGTATGCTTATTTTTCCTTTATCCTATTTATTTCACTTTCCTAGTTTTTTAAAAATAAAGCAGGGGGGTAAATGCAATCATCTAAAAATGATAGTTGAGTGATAAGAGTGTTACTTGAGACAATCCATCCATAATTTATCCCTAGACCTATATTAGGGCATATTTAGACACCTATCTAGCCTTTGTGTTGGTCACATGTGTCCCTAAACATCCCTAGACTAGTCCCAAACCCTCACTTTAGTATCCTAAACCCTAGTGCTTTAGGCTTTGCTATCTAGACACTAACACCATAATTTAGATAGTAGTGCCAATGGTGCTAGTGTCTTAATTTGGGAGTTATTGTCATTTTCCCATCTTTGGCCACCAATGGATGTCTTTTAAAATAAAAAACCACCTAGAGTTAGCCTAGACCTCTTTTAAGACCTGAATACACAATAAAACTATATATATATATATAACTCTTAGTCCTTTATTCACTAGGTGGAAATGAGATGCAAATAACACAAATTAACTCAAAACAAGTTGTGTATAATCAAGGTTATCATTCCCTATTCAACCCTACTTCTACATGTAGTCATCTAAAACCATCAAAATCTCAGAATACATAGATTTTTAGTCTCAATATCCACTCAAGCTAACATTCATACTAGCTTAAATTACATTACGACTTAGGTGGGGAGAACTACATTAAGCTTGATCCCTCCTCATGGTATTGGTATGTAGGAAACTCTCATCACAATGAGGTGTTGAAGATGTTTAGGCTACCCCACTAACATCACACTTTTCTACTTATGCCAATTGAATTCCCTAACAACATAGAGGTTTAGGGGTTATATGTAAAATCAATCAAAATAGGTCACTAATAGGGAATCATAACTCATGCATATAGGAATAGGCTTGGTAGACTTAGACACAGGTGCACCTAGAATCTTAGAATAGTTATACATAAAGGACACTAACACTAAAAGGAGGATACTAACACCATTAATGTTACTATCTAGTTAAGGTTATACTATCTAGGAAGGATTTTGACACTTGGATCTTGTCCATGACACTTAGATAAACTCTTATCCTAGTTTGAAGCCTTTAGATATCCTATCTTAATTAATTTTAAGCTAAGTACTTGTTTTCATCACTTATTGATATTTTTATAAATTTCAAACTAGGTCAATTCTATTACAAATAAATGTTTATATTTATTGCATATTTATACCTTGATTTACTATACTCAACCCCTTTAACAATCTAGGGCTTAAAATACATAACCCTATAAAGTAAAATCACCACCCCTCATTGGTATGGGGTCATGTGCTCATACAAATAACTCATGATGAGGGTAGGGTGGGTATGGGACAAAGCCCCAACTTGTCAATCCAATTAAAATATTTCTAGGTCCACACTAGAACATAATGTTCCCATGCAAACTATTAAATTTTCTCCTTGATGGTCATGACTATGAGAGCTTATAAATATAGAAGTTGATTAGTCCCCCTATCTCCTACTAGATAGGAGGAAAAAATCCCTAGAATTAACTTATAGAGGGTTAGGATTATTTATCACTTCACCTAAATTAACCTAACATCATAATTTAGACCTGTGTTGGGTATGCATGCATCTCCAAAGTAATCTTTCCAACTAGAGGCCTCACCTATATCCATGGCCTCTCTCAAGGCCACCACCCTATCTATGGATAGAAACCATACTATCTGATAGACATTAGTGAGAGTGATATTCCACTCTCCTAGGGCCTATGGGAACTAGAAGGTGTTCCAGTCTACATCTCACTAAGTGAAAAATTTACACAAAAAATTCTTATAAGTGGAAATAATCTCCACCTTTGTAACCTAAAATATCCTTACTCTATATAGTGTGTCTAACTCGTAATCTATCAACTAACCAATAGTACTAGTAATACACTCCTATTCCCTCACTCTACTCCACTAAATATACAATCCTTAACATCAAAATTAAAAATATTTATAATCACTTTCATGGCCTAATTCACCCAAACTAGTCATTTTTTCCTCTTGGTGAAACCACTACCTTATGCAGGTAACCACTGCATGATGGTTAAGTAACTATCATAAATTTTTTAGTGAAAATATTTCTTCCATAATGTTTTATGTAACTATTGTTGACATAAATGGAAATCCTCTTGATTGAAGCACAACCATTGGTTTGTAAACAACAAAAGTTTTGTGATGACACATGCAGTTCTACTAGATGGCTACAACCACACCCTAACCCCACCAAAAAAATGCATAAAAGTAATAAAAATTTGACATTTTTATAATATACACTCCCACCTAAATCAAACCATGCATTTTTATTCAAAATTCAATGGATCTAAGCAAATTTTAAACCATTTTTTCAAAATTAGAGGAAAAAACAAAAAATTCAATAGAGCTTACCTATGTCTACCCCACTCCTATTTCCACTAGTAATTTTTACATCCTCTCATCATTCTCATCAATATAAGTCATATTTATTCCAATTACATCACATAAAATCCAATGCTCAAATTATATAAATATCAACTTCATAAATAATTTTTATTTTTGGAAATAATTAAAATAAATAGTCCAATTTACTAGGAATTATGTTTTATAAACTTTATATTTCAGCAACTTTCTTTTAAAACTTGTATTTTCTTATATTTTTAGATGTATTTATTTCCTAACTAACCCAAAACATGTCAAATTATGAACAAGTTTAAAGTTTCATTTTATGTAGTGTTATTAAATGGTATGTTATTTTCTATTATTGGTTTTACAAGTTGACACCACTCTACACCAAGCTCAATCCCCAACAAGATGGTTTAGGTAGAATTACCATCCCCACACACAAGTAAATTTTTGATGTTTTGATTGGTTAGCATATTTTTAAGCTTTTTCATTAAAATGCACTTGATTTCCATCTTATGTTTTTAGATCATGAAGGTGTCTTAGTTGGCTTCATTATACCACAAATGTAAGTGAGGTAAGTTTTCTAACCCTCCTTTTCCATTTCAACATGTTATTACTTGGGAAAACACCATTTCAAACTTATGACTAGGAATATACCATAAGGGGAAATATGTATAGACACATTTTTAACATGCCACAACATTTTGAGACAAATATGATGATGATACAATGATGTCAACAAAAATATGCTCAGACCTAGTTATCTATCTTTTGTTGGTCTTTTAATCCTTTCTTAGCCTTTATAAACCTCAAATTTAAATTTTTATAATTATTATAATTTAAAATTTAATTTTTTGGCATTTATGATAAAAATATATTGGCAAAAAACAAAACCTCTATAGTGGTTTCATAAATCATCATAGTGATTTTATTTTTCCACTTGCGTAAGGCAATAATTTCACCATATGTGCATAATTTTAAATTTTTTTTACCTGTGACTTCAATTTTCACATAATTTTCTTGGTTTTGGGTACTTTTTTATTGTTTTCTTCTTGAGTTCACTTTTTTCATTTCCCAGTTCAATCCTAGTTTTTCTTTTGTTAACCTCCTTACTCTCCATGTGAAATCAATCAAACTCCCAATAAGTCCCAAGTTAAATGCAAGTTGTAAATCCTCCCTTATTATAGGTATTTGAAATTTTAAATAATTTAATATTTTAATTTTGTATATTTTATTGTATTTTACAATTTATTAGACCCATATCCCACCTTTTGTTTTAAATAAGTTTTTGCCTCAATCTTCATTCATTATTTTGGTAATCTTGCATGAGTTTTGGAGAATATAGTTCCTTGAGATTGAAACTTGATCTTTACCTCTTCTTGGATTATTTCAACCATAGTTGTATATATTTTTATATTTTGTGTTTATTTGATTTTATTTTATTTATCATTCCTCATGTTATAGAGTTCCTAAAGTCTACATAGAGCAAAATGGAACTTGTTATCCGAGGATCAAGGATTCATCAATAAATATGGTTAATATTTTTTTAATTTTTTTATATATTATATTATTATTATTATTTAGTTTTAAATTATATTAAAATTATGAATGCATTTAAAAAATATGAAAAAATACTCAATTAATTCTATTTCTCATTCTCTTGCATAAAAAAAAATAGTTTTATTTTCCTTTGTTGAATTCACATATAAAACCTAAAATAATGGTAGAAATTAAATTAAATATTAGGTTTAATATATAAATAAAATATTTAGGTACATCCAAGAATATTTTTTTCATTTTTATTTTTACCAAAGTTTTGCATTCACAAACATCAACCCCCACACACCCCGTAAAAGCTAGACAAACTAGGAAAAATAAAGCTTGCATACTAGAGTTGATTTTATTAATTTGAATAACAAAAGTATGTTGTTAAAATTATAAAAATAATAAGTTTAATATTTAATTATTTTAATTATATATCATTTATTTTCACAAATAATCATTTAAAAGTATTAAAACTAGCATTTTATCTTGCATTTGAGAACTAATTCCTGAATATCTAGGAGTTGTGATTAGAAAAAACCTAGGGTTTTTTAGATATGAGCCTCATTTGAATTTTAAAACTTAAATTTCATAGTATATTTTAATTATTTTAATTAAAAGAGATAAAAAAATTTCATTTAATTCATATATGCAAAATTCTCATCTTGCAAACTAGAGAAAGTTAAAATCAACACTCGCATTTTTTTAAAAGATAATTTACCATTACATTATTGGAAATTTAATTTTAATTTGAAAAAATAAATAAAAAAATTGAATTTGTTTCCTTTAATTTAATTTTTTCATTTACCTCATTCCAAGTAATTTTTATATAAATAAGTAGCGTGGTTTACTTTTATTTTTAAAAACCTTTCAAAAACAAAAAAATAATTAAAATAGACCTCATATCAATGAGCGTGAATGCTAAATACTTGATATCACCATTTAAAAAAAACAAATTAAACATTAAAAAAATATCCAAAAAAATATATACGCTTAATATTTCCCAAACCAAATCTTTCCTCCCCATTGGATGATGCTCCCTAAGTACCCCTACCTTTATAGGGCTAGTTTATTTCCTAGAGTGCCAATTCCTATTCCAATAGAAACCCTCCAAAGAAATAATGAATCCAAAATTATGCTTGATAGTTTTTATTTCACCTCACCCCTAAATTTTATCATTATACATCTCGATGGATTATATGAATAAGTTCATCAAGTAGACCCCTCGATCATTAGACCCCTTCCTATTATCATTTCAATAAATTTCAAGTTTGAGCCTTCCAATTTATTTTTTTTATCCTCAAGACTAGCCTTTCCCCATTTAATTCACTTTGAAAATTAAATTAGATGGTCATTATCATCCTCATCATGCTATCTAAATACCTAGTGTTTTACAACCTGATTTCACCCTTTCCTTGAGTTAAGCATTAACTAGGAACTCCCATGCATTATCTTCATTCACATCAAGGGTTCTTGGGATTATATATTTTTAAAATTATAAAATCTCAATAAGAAACATTATGCATTTAATCTCTTATGGTATAACCATGAACGCCCTTTACTACATATTGTCCAAATACTCATCTTTAAAAATCAACCTAATTAACCCATACTTCCTACCTTTCCCATTCAAATCATGTAACCACACCATCCCATGAAATATAATCAATAGACCATCCATATTATTATCTATTCATTGGTTTTATTGTCCAAATATCTTGAGGCCAAGTACATGAATGTTGGTGTATCATTTTCCTTGTGTATAGTGACACTCTCTTTTCCCTCCCTTAAATTTTCACCCTTGATAGGCAGGTTTGTTCCTAAATATCCCAAATATTATTTACCTACTATTATCCATCTCTTTTAGATATGGTATTAATATGTCAATTCTATCTTTCCAATATTTATAATAGAAACTACATCTTTGAGTTGTTTCTAGATATTCTCTTCATCATGGACTTATATTTATAGGATTTGTCTTAGTTATGTTTGGGATCTTGAATTTTCTATTAAATTTTTTTGGGCCATCTAGTCCTATTTTTATTTTCATTTTTTCATGTTTCACCTTTTTATAGGCCACTAAATTCTATTTCTATATTTTTCACATCTTTGTTTTAGTTTGGTTTGTTACTTGTCTTGAATTGATGTTTTTACCATCATGTAATAGCTATTGGTGTGCATCATTTTATTTGGCTTATTACTTATTATATATGTATTTTTTGGTTTTTAGATCATAATTAGCCTTTCCATTTCATCTTACCAGTATTATTTTGGTTTTTATTTTCTCCATTGGATCTTTTAGTTATAACCTAGCCTTATTGATCTTAACTTTTCAATTTTTATAATTTTCTATATCATTGATAAGATTTTATCATTTACATCCATTCACTGACCATCATACACATGCACACATTTATTTTATCCATTTTTAACCTTATATCATTAGTATTTTTCAAATTTTGTTGTTTTACCCTCCTTGATTGACAATTTAGTGATTACATGAAATAATGAAATGGAAAGGTCATTCAAGTTATGTATATGATACTTTTGGGTATTCATTTATCAAAAAAATTGTTTGAATTTTTTAAGATATGCTCTTTTGTGTTGCTATTATTCAATCCAAAATGACCATCCCACATTACACTATTATCACATGTGATGATATTCAGACAAGGAATATGTATACACATAATATTTTTCACTTTATGAGTTTACTATCACTTTATCTTGTAATGATTTATTGATGCATAAGTCTCCCTGAGTGCAAGCCTTAAATGGTGCATGAGAAATGGGGTGGGATTGGCTCATGGTAGTATGAAAAAAATGTTTGCATACTATTCTTTCATGCCATTACTACTATAAGTTTGAAATCCTTTGAGTCTTTATCCTCTCCATCTACTTTATGTCAAGATTAAATAGCTTCACTGTATCCTAAAGTATCAATACAATCAATACATTTTGATTCATGCTTAGGTCTTATATATAATATATTGTCTAGCTTGATATAATTTTGAGTTTTTTTGTATACACATAATATTTTAACTTTATTATTTACTAATGATTTATATTGTAGTGATTTTTTAATATTTGTCTCCCTGAGTACACACCTTAAAAGGTGTATTGAGAAATGGGTGGGTACGATCATGAAACATTTTGATATATTTTGTTGTTATATAATGATTATACCATTCTTATTATTAGTATATCTTCTTCATAATGTCTTACCATTTACCTCTTCCACCTTGTCCTTATTTAGTTATTCCAATTTTCATAATATCCTTTAGCATTGGCTAGATCGATACCATATTTTTAGTTCCTTTTAATCTTCCTATATTTTATCAACCAAAATGATGAAATTTTAAGCATCTATTTTGACATATATAAGATATCAACCTAGTTGATGTCATTTTATGTGAATCGACATCTTTCATATGTTTTGATCAAGACAATACCATTGGATTAGAGATTAAGATTAGTTTTAAGTGTTGGATAAGTATATATATGGGTCATACTTCATTCCAAACAAATTTCATATACAATATATTAACTTTTATTTCACTCACATTTCTTCTCTAAGTCATATCTAGAGGAGTTTTTGGTTTAGAACCTTATCTTGAGGAAGCTTGTCATGTGGTATCTTTGAAGCTCAATAAGAATTATTTGGAATTATTAGTTTAAAATATATTAGGTATTTTTAAAACCATTTAAATTCTTCAACCCATAACATCTATTGAAAATATCCACTTGAGCCAAGGGAAGATTGTGATCGATGGATATTATACAAGGTAGGTATTTATAACCATGTACTCTTTCCCTTATTTACTTAGTAGATATATGTTTCTTATTTAATAGTGAATGGATGTTTATATATAATTTTATAAGATATATAAATACCTATTAAATATATTTAGGTTATATTATTGTTTTAGAATTTCCATATTTCACCTCAAGTTTCCTATACCCCAATTTCGTTGACTATGGCACCTTGCCCTTAGTTTATCTTACTTAATTGTATTAAATTTTAGATTAAGATAAAAATAGGTTTTGAAGGGACCCCAAAACCCTTTAACAGAATCAAAAAAGATAAAGCATTAACATGCACCAGGAAAATCATTCCTGAAACCTACCAAATAGTAGCACCAAAATCAGGTTATATAGGGACAACATCAATATCTAGTTTATATTCAGCCCCCTAATATTCCAAGTAATGAATTAATATCTATTTTTAGGGGTAAAATCTAGAATAGTTGCCTGCCTTCCATCAGCAATATTCTTCATACTTTCTAGCTCTCTGGTTTTCTTAATGGATCTTCTTGCAGGTTTGTCCTGAAAACCAACATCCAATTTCACCGTAAAATGCTGTTCATCTCTTTTTCCAGATTTATCCAGAGTAGAAGCAAGATGTTTCACCTTAGTTTGCTGATATTTTTTGCTACTTCTAGTTTCTACCCCCTTAGTATTGGTCTTTTTTTCAGCCCTTTTTCTTTGGTTTAGAATATGCTTTAAGTTTTCTCCATTATCATTCACAGGAAGCTCATCTAAAGGGAAATCATTATCAACCTGAATCTCCCTGGACTGAGAAAAAAGAAAATCTCCCTCCTCTAATTTATTTATAGCTTCAACCAAGAATTCACCTTCCTCTAGCACAATTTTGTCATCTACATCTCTCCATCGATCCTCTATCCTTTGATAGAAAATGATTTGTTTTGATAGATCTGTCAAATCATCTATTCTTTGTACAGGTATTATGGTATCTGATTGCATTCCATGTCCTTCTTTCTCAAAATTTTCTTTCTCAAAAGAAAGATCTTTATCCACCTCAGCATGTGGGGCTTTAGGATCTTCAAAAGAAGGCTCTTTATTCGCCTCAGCATGTAGAGCTTTAGAATTTTCATTATTATTTTGTTCTTGTCAATGATCTTCTTTGGGTTTCCATACTTTCTTTTGCTGGACCTTGGTCTTTTTCCCATCCAAAACACTACTAGGATGAATTTTACTTTTGGAAGGACAATTTTTGACTAGATGCCCCTGTTTCTTACAAGCATAGCAAGAGTTGGGAAAATCTTCAAAAAAAATTCCTTGAGTTTTTTACCAAGCTTGGATATTAGATCCACTTTTTCTGGGAGATGATTTAGATATGCCACTTTAACATAAAGTCTGGCACTTTGAAGTTTGGTTCTGGTAGCCATAGCATTATCCAATGCCACAAGTTTACCAAAAGAACTGGCAATACCTTTAAAAATGTCCTCATTCCAAAACTCTAAAGGGAGTCTAGGAAGTCTAACCCAAATGGGAGTGGTTAAGAAAAAAGAATCTGAGAGATCCATGTTAGGCTCCCATTAAGTTTCATTATTTAATTCAATTTTATCCCAAATTTATTTAACATAGGTATAGTTAGGGTTACATCAGTGTATCATAGGATTAGGATTATGAACCCTTTCTTCTTGAAATTTATGATGTAGGCAACCCTCTACTAGACTTGTGGAATTCACTAGTCATTGCTCGAACAAAATAAGTATCACATGCTCTATTTGATTAGAGTTATTCAAGTTTGAGTATATTGAGATAGGAATATTTTTAAGTTAATATTACATATACATATATTTTTGTGAACTCAACATGAATATTATTATATCTTTGATTGGATCAGATTCATGCCTTTCTTCCTTTTTATAACTTAACAATATTTTTTAAAACAATTTATTTATTCAATTTAATTGTATTAGCTATCCTAATATATTTATCTATCTAGATTTGAATGATATCAAATATATTTTAGTGTTATTTGTGTTCCCAAATTGTATCATCAAACTTGATACATCTGCATGATATTTTGAATTAGGTTGGCTTGGTTGATGCAATTCATTTACTCTTGATTCCCACTAGTGTGACCATTTTGAAAAAAATATATCAACCCAATTGATAAAATATGTTTTAAAAACTCAATAAATAACTATATTTGATAGGCCAATACTATCTATTTCTTTTTATTTTCATCAAATTTTCATAACCATCATTGTAAACAACTCCTCATGGTGAAATTATTGCATACCTTTTCATATGGTAGAGGACCCCAATGATGATCTTACCACTTATGACAATACTTATAGTGAGATTAAATATGATGAATATGGTCCTTTCTTTGATGAATATACTTATGAGGATCATAATGATATCACTTTTGACACTTATATCAATGGCAAAGATCTCCATGATGAACTTCCTCTTTATGACCTTGATGATTCTTATTATGTAGGTGAAGACCCAAATATTTATCTATATTATCCTAAAAATCATTATAATTATAATTATTTTATACTCATGATGATCATATTTTTCCGACCTTTGTCACTTATCACATAGTTAAAACTCAATATCATGATTTTCTCACCTATGATGATGATTATGACAAAGGATAATACCCTAAAATGATAGTGGATATCCTCATTTATGATTCTTATTATGAATTTCCCAAAATTTTAGGAAATGATGGGCATGGTTCCCTTGATGTATTCCCACTCTCTTAAATTCCATTTTAATTCATTAAAATAATGATCCATCAGACCTCAACTCATATTCAGCCAATTTTTTATATTCATTTATTTATGAAGAACACCTAATCCAAATGCCTACTACATTACACATTATATTTGATTCTAATATTCGATCCTATATGATCATTCATAACTATAATGATTCAAGTTTAACCTATCCAAAATCACCACCAAAATCACTTATTTATAATGGTATCTACTAACTCAATACCATTTATTTTCATCCACTTCTAACCAATTAATTGTCCATGATCCAAAATGTGACAATACAGTTATTTTTCCTATAGATGAATACATCATACATGACATATAATGTGTCAATATAATTATGTAGATTTAAATTAATTACATCAACCATTACCAATAATGTGTTGATATAGTTGTTTCTCTTCCAAAAAAATACATCAACCATGACACATAATGTGTCGATATATTTATCTATTTCACCCAATTACATCAACCATGACCCAAAATGTGTTGATAAAGTTCAATTTATTTTGTTATAATCGATTGACATTTTAATATATTAAATTTTAGTACTATTTTGTTATATTATATCAACATGGGTGATATAACTAGTTTCATTCATGTTTTATTAGACTATATTGACCCAACCAATATAGTTCCTTTTATTGTTGTCTCTCTAGATTGTATTGGCCTAGACAATACTAATGTGCACCATGGGGCCCAAGACCAAGTGTGTAAGAAACAAATAAGTTTTGCTATGTATAGTGAATTTGAATATATATATATATATATACACACACACACACACACACACACACATATATATATATATACATATATATACATACATATATATATATATATACATACATATATATACATATACATATATATATATATATATATATATATATATACATATATATACATATATATACATATATAGATACACACACACACACACACACACACACACACACACATATATAGATATATACATATACACATATATATATATGTATATATATATATATCTATATATGTATATATATGTATATATATGTCTATATATATATATATATATATATATATATATATATATATATATATAAAACAATCAAAACACATTAAATAGGGAATAAGTATTAGTTACAAGAAATGTAACTTATATTTTATAGTAAAGAATATGGAAAATGGTACATTATGATACAACTCATGTGTTATATAATAGATACATAGATCATGATCTCTATGTTATGATTGTGTATCACACCAACCTCTTGGATGGATGCATATGTTACATATTTAGCATGAATAATACAATAATAGTTAAAACTAGTATCAGTTATAAATAAGGTGGTTAACATTTGTTTCATCTTCCTTGTTGGATGATAGTTGAGCTCCCAAGTTGGTGGTGACTAATGGTCTAACTAATAAGATTATCAATTGGAGAGTGACACTTGATAAGCCATATGGTGAAATCAAGTTTATATGTGGATGTGATGAAGTGAAGATAGATGTACGTGCATGATCTTATGAGTGAGTACTAGGATAGTGTACATAACTATGAGTTGAGTGCAAAAGTCTACAAACTAATGTAGGACTTATGCAAAACAATGTAGTAAAGTTTTGTATAGAGGAGTACATAGGAATGTTCAAAAGGTGTGATTTATATGAAAATAAATGAGGGTATTATGTTGATGCATAAGAGTTAAATGGATAATTCTCCCTTTATTGAAGAGAAATATCCTCCATTACATCAGTGTATAGCCAAGGAAACTACATTCATAGTTTTTGAGAAGTATACCACTTGGCTTGATCATCATATTATCCAAACTTGACCAATAAAAAAGTTAATGTGTGCCATGGTGGGTGTATGTGCTTGTCACTTAGATGATATGATTCTTCTCTATGGGGTGTAAGTGTTCAAGATCTAAATAATAAGGATGTTGTGTCATAGTTAGCTCAAGAAGTGGCGAAGTGTAAGGATTAAAATGTTCCATGTTAAAGATTGGATACATTCCCAAGTATGAAGTAAGAATAAGAATGAGGTCATTCTCACCAATTATGTATAGAATGGTGTAAGGATCATAATGAAAAGGCTTAATCTTCTTATGTGGACTTTTGAATTAATCCTTCTAAAGGTGTAACCAAATTATCACCAACTTGGAATGCATGAGGTGTATGAAATGCATCATTAAACTCCTTGTAATTTACTTATGTGTGATAGAGAGTCTGTTGAACCCATTGATGAGTAGATTGGATGTGGTGTAAATTTTTTTTAGCTTTGTCTAATTCCCATTCATATGTGCATGATTTAGTATCAGTTGGTGCATGGTAGGATATGTATATAGGTGTTTAAGGTTAAAACCCTATACATGTTTATAATTTATTATGACTTGTAGAGCTATGTAGGGATATATTATATGAATGTTGAATATACAAGATATTTTCATCTCAAGTGAGAGCATGTGCATAGTTTTACATTGGTTAAAGATGAAAAAGTGGTGATTGACCAATTTGGTTTGCCCATGTTTTAATGGACAAGAAGACATTAACAGATCTATTTATCTACCCATAAAGTCCAAAAATGATTTCCAAAAGTGACTTATAAAGTGTGGATCTCAATCAAAGATTATGGATGTTAGAAGCCAAAAATAAACCCAAACATGGTTGAATAAGGATTGTACAGTTCCAATTGCATCAATTTATTTCTTTCAAGTGACCATGATACCCATCTTGGAAAACCTATCCACTGTAATGAATATATAATCATGAAAGTGTTTTATTATGCAACCCAATCATGAAATCCATGTTGATAGATTCCCATGGGTTGGATGGAATTAGTACGAGTGTGTAAAGTCATATCTTCTTATTCATGGGATTGAAGATGCAATATAAAATGCATAACTAGATGTGGTATTCTATGTCTTTATGTACATGTTATTAGTATAAGTGTGACTAAAATATAAATATAGACTTTGTCATGTTAAAGTGTCCTAAGATCTTGGCATAGTGTGACTCCTAGATGAGTTATTGGCAAGGTGTACCAATAGAAACATAGAAATGTCCAAGGTTGTAGAGAATATATTCATATATGTAGAAATCCTAAACTTTTTAAACTTACATGAGGCTGATGGAAGTTATTATGAAGTCTAAATCAACCGAGTAGAGGGATGCCTAGTCTATGAAGTTATGGTTGTGCATGCCCAATACTATGATGAACATGTGAACTAGTGGTTAGCTAAGGAAATATAATGCCTTGTTATCCTTCCATTTCTTGTGCTTGATCATGATATGTAAATATTTTAGGTGAGTCATCCATTTTATGTTTCATGAGTTTTCTAACTTTCTCTATGTTTATAAGAACTAAAGTGGATTATGATTTGAATGAATAACTATATCCTTCCCTAAAATGCATTGGTGACATTGATTAATTAATTGAACAATACCATACAATTATTTATCATAGGTGGAGTACCTTTTCACCATGTTGATGAACATATCTGAGTGATATATGGCTAGATGTCCATATTGCATGAGCATTGTACCGAGTGCATAGTCAAATGCATTGGTGTAAATTTGAAAGGAATGTGTAATGTCGATCATGTATGAACATAAAATATGTAGAGGTAATGATTTAGTGCCTCAAAAATGTGATATTTTGTAATAGTCCAATTAAACTTAGATTTTTCACAAGTTATTTGATTGAGAGCCTAAGAGAGGTATGAAAAACTAAGGATGAACCTGTGGTAGAAGTTAAAAAGTCCAAAAAAACCCCTCAATTATATGAGATTATATGGAGTAGGCTAATCCTGAATCACTTTATTCTTATATATATATAAATATATATATATATATATATATATATATATATATATATATATATAGGGATGCCTATGTGATCAATAATGTAGTCCAAGTACTAAATCTACACAACATTTAATATGCACTTTACTAAGTTGGATTGTAAATTATGTTGACATAAAGTGTCTAAAATGCATGCGACATGTTCCATATGCTCCTCCCATGTCTTGATAAAGATGATAATGTCATCCAAGTATGAAATGAATAAGGAGTTAAGGAAAGACCTAAGTAGATCATCCATCAATAACATAAATATGGTTGGTGCATTGGTTAAACTAAAATGCATGACCAACCTTTCATACAATCATTCATATGTATTTAATTTTATCTTCTAAACATCTTTAGGATGGAATGGCACATGATGGTAACCTAACTTAAATTTGATCTTGGTGAAGTATTTTAAACCTCAAAGTTGGTATGGAAGGTCATAAATGCATAATAATGGGTACTGATTCTTCACCATTATTATTTTTATATGTATGATAACCTATGCAAGTCATTAAGACCAATAATTCTTAGGTATAAGGACTATCAAACTCCTATAATGAGAAGAGATAGGATAGATCTTGCTTTGATCAAGGAGATATGTTATTTGACATTAGATTTGATCATTTTCCCAAAATGATCTATGATATAGGGGATATTCTAAAGAGGGGATCTAGGAACCAAATAGATGTGGTGATTTACTATGTAGTGTGTTAGAAAGCCTTTAGGATATATGAATACATTGATATGTTGCTTTATTAACTTGTCAATCTATTATTTATATGATGTTGTATGAGTGATGTGTATTTATAAAGTGTTCTATCTTCTATGCAGGTGTCTTAAGATGAACCATGATTAACATTAACTTCTACACATATGATATGAGTTTATGAAATTGCTTATCAGAGGCTAAGGTGAATTTAGTCATGGGAATTGACTCAAAGAGATTGTATAAGTGATTTTTTACACAAATAGTCCAATGTTATGGCTTGGATTGATATGTAACTTATTGACCATACAAATACCATCTCACCAGTAAGATGTTGTATACCTCAAGAAATATGATGTCATAAGTGATGTTGTCCTCCATAGGATTGAATTTGTAATAAAGATTACATTATATTTAGACCTATATATATTTCCCTGCTATAACTATCCTAGAGAATATGTATTGGAGTAAACAATAGTGGAAAGACCAAGTCATTGATCTATGTTTTATGTAATGATGTTCTTATAACTACCATTATCTATGATGACCTGAAGAGGTTGATCCTTCACCCAGAACTTGGTATGGAAAAGACATTAATGCTCCTCAAATATGTCAATCACATTGGTGTTGGTACTTAGAAAAGAGGCATATACATTAGTTTTTTCCATTATTGTGGGTCTTGATGCAGATTGTGTGAACAAGGATTGTTGTGCATGATATTTAGAATCATCATGGGTGGATGAATGGTGGATATGGAATAACTTATTACCTAGATTCTTATTTCCTTTGTCTAAAGTATAATGCATAGGATACCTTGATTTATATGTAGTCTTATGGGGTTACTCACCTTTATGAGAATTGTTATAATTCTATGCAAAAGGCTATGATGTGGAATTGTGCAAAGGATAACCCTTACACACTGCATTAGATGAAAAGATGAAAATTTGATTCATCTTTACCTTGGATTCAATCTTGGAGTCATTGTGATATGGTTTCCCTAAAGTTTATGAAGTCAATAAATCCATATTCATATAGATATAAGGTGAGCATCCATTTATGTACATTAGAACCTTATGTTGTTTGCTCAAGTTCTCTTGCAAACATGTAGGAGTCATGGAATATGTTGGTGTAGTCTTCCACTAACTAAACCTTGTGTTGACATAATTTTTGGAAATTGATGTATTCATATTAATTTTTTTAGAGAGGGTATTAATGTTACCTCAATTAACCAACAAAAGTATTTCATGATTTAATTAGAACACATTCTTGCACATGTTTCATATTGAAGGTCTCCCACTAGTAAACAACTAGAATGGACATCTTCAATAATATGAAGATGATTATCTCATCATTAGCGAAGTAATTTAATAAGAAGTATTCCTCAAGTATTTTAATCCAAGCATCTAATTATTTAATTTCAATCTTGTATTTAAATAAAGGGATGTTGAGATTGAATTATACTTTGAAGGGGGTTTCCTAATGAAACTGTGGTTGTGCATACTATGGACATGTAGTAGAAGGAATTGGGTTGAGATGTATCTTCAACTCATGGAATTGGAAAAAAATTGTGGTTCAATGTGCCTCTATTACATTGAAAATAATATTTTGAACCTTTGGGGCTACCTCAATCTTCAACCATCTTAATTTTACTATGTTGTTATTCTAATTTTTTTGAAATAGAACTAATTAATAGACCTTATTTCTTGAGTTTTGATCATGTGTTTATAGGAATAGGAAAGGAAAGAGATATTTTAATATGATACCAATGATATTTACCATAGGACCCACGACCAAGTGTGCAAGGAACAAATGATTTTAGCTATGCAAAATGAATATACAAAGATGTATTCAGACAAAACAATCAAAACACATTCAATGGAGTTAAATTTTTATTTGTAGGAAATACAACTTCTATTCAATAGTAGAGAATAGGGAAAATTGTACACTATGCTTTTGTGTGTTATAGAATATATACATGGAGCATGTTATATGTGTTATGAATATGTATCTCACTAACCTCTAAGATAAATGCATATGTTACATAATTAACATGAATAATATAAGAGAAATTACAACTACTGTTAATTACAAATAATATGGTTAATAATTTCTCATATTATTTTTTGAACAATGGTTGAGTTTCTAAGTTTGTGGTGATTAATAGTCCAACTAAGAAGATTCTCAATAGGAGAGTACAACCTGATAAGCCATGTCGTCAGATTAGGATGACATATGGATGTTATAAAGTAAGTATAGATGTAGGTACATGAACCTATTAGTGAGTACCATGATAGTTCATATATCTATGATTTAAATTTGAATGTTTATAAACTAGTGTAGGACTTATGTGCAAGAGTACAAGTAAGATTCATGCAGAAAAGAGCACATGGGTGTACAAAAGGTGTGAGATATATGTAGAGAAATAAGTGAGAGGATTATTTTGATATGAAGGATCTATGTATAGATCAAACACCATATACCATAATTTTATATCACCTTTCTAATATCCTTACATTACCTTAAATGCACAAATTTTGACATCACTCATAAACCTATCAATCTTGAGGTTAGATATAATGTAGTTGTATCTCATAAGTTGGGGAGTCTTTTTATGCCCATCCTCTTAATATTTAAAATTTTAGGGCATCTTCTGATGCCCATAATTTTATTACTACACCTTTTTGGGCACCTTGCATTAACCATATTTTAGCCTTTAGGGCATCTTTTGATGCCCATACTTGATCATATACACTAGTTTATAATCTTAAGATTCTCAAATTAAATATATTTGATTATTTACATGTCATACTTAGAAAAATTTAGTAATAATTAACATTTCACACATTAAAAATAAACATATCTAGCTTCAATAAACTCTTAGAGAAGTATACACTTACATTTCACATGCACTTCTTCGATATAATCATTAACATAATTTTTTATTTTTATTTTTTCCATGTTTCTTTGATTTTATACATTTCACTTATTTTCCCCCTATTATTTGATGACTTATTACACCATTAATTCCTTTTTGGTTCTTTGGTATTTTTAATTGTAGCTTTTCTTTTTTTTGTAGATCTTAGGTATCCCATTCAAGTTTTTAAATTATCACATTTTTATAATTTCACCTTGGTTTTCTTGTGATTATTTGGCCCCTTATTTACTTTCCCCCTATTTTAGGATTATTATTGACTTTACCCCTCTTTTTGGATGACTACTACTTTCACCAGTGCTTGTTGCTAGATCCCTTGTGGGTTAGTATGACTCCTTTAAGGACATGATTATCATAGAATATCCCCATCCATTTTTAAGATTTATTTTACCACCTTGTGATCAGATATAATAATAATAATCATTATAATTTTTCATCAATTATCTATAATATGCCATTTTCATCACTTAGCTTTTGCTCTTTTTGACCATGCATTTTCTCACATTTGAGAAAATAATGAAAAATCCATCATCATTCTTAACATTTCAAATTACAAATATTTTTATTATTTATCATGAGATTATCTTATATATTTTACCCATATATTTTTTTACATAATGTTGATAAGTTTTATCATTGATGTTAAGGATGATGTCATTGATGTCAAGGTGCATTTGGTGAAGATGTATAGTGAATGGTCTTTGAGATATTTTGAAGGCAACATAATGTCTTTCTATTGAGAGATAATTTGAAGGAAACCTAATGATTATTTTATTGGTTAGGTTGTTTAAAGTGGTGTGAAATTACTATTTGATAAATTTTCTTGTTTGATAGCATCGTTGAGGTAAGCATGTTTATGTAATAATCCTTGAATATAAGTTGTCTTGAGAAGCCTAGTCATAAAAAGCATAGTTATATCATGAGCATGTGAATGGTGAGCATGAAGAGATATGTAAAAATGTATGAAATTTTTTGAGGAGAATTCAAGGCATGTGATCAAGGGTATAATCATCAAAGAGTGTTTCAAGATTAGTTGTCAAGCTTCAAGTTCTTGAGAAGCGTAGTCATGGCACTAGTCATAGCTTGTAAAGTCCTAGTGAGAAGGTTTGAGCATGGTGGCCTAATGATATAGATGAACATAATAATAATAGGTTTTATGAGGTTGATTGATCATGTTTATGAGGAATTGGAACACTCACAAGAGTTTTAAGGTGAGCCTACATGGGTAAGACATTAAGTCAAAGTCTACAACTAGACTAGTTATAGACCCTACCTAACCTAATGAGCTATCATGAGGTGTTTCCAAGGTATATCAAGGATTTAAATAATTTTTTAATCATGAGATAAGTTTTTTTAGTATGTGATTAAAGTGAATAACACATATATAGAGACATAAAGGTCAATTTCAAGTCTAAGCAAGCAGAGATAGAGAGTATGGACTAATGGGGTATGAGGTTCTATTTCTAGGAAAATTATGGATATATGAGTGTTTTAATATGTTTGAAATGTTTTTTCAAACATGATCAAAAATTTTTAGGTCATGATTTGAAATAAAAGGTATGAAAAGTGGTTTTGAGGTCTCTTGAGTGCACAAATGGAGGGTTCTTAACCCAAGAAGAACTTTCAAGTGTTCATTGGCATGTGTAAAATCTACATGGGAACCTAAGATATTAAGGAGAGATTAGGAATGGTACTAGTTAATATATCAAAGCATTATTTTTGGAAATGAGGGGTAGTTTTTTATAAACATTCGTTAACACCAAAAATAGTGTTAACCCTCTCTAAAACCCTAAAAATGACCTGATGTGAAATTTATTATTCAAAAAAATATAAAATGGTATAAAATGGATATATAAGTGATTTAATGTTGTATTAAAATCTCCCAAGAATCTAAAAATGTGATTGGTTTGTTAGGTGAGTGAGTGGACCCTATAAGAAAGGCCTTATATCTCAAAGAATTATTGTAGTAGTCAGAGTTGACCAAGTCAAAGTTGATAAATGGATGGAGGAAAAATATTGAGACTTTAATTTTATGTGCATATTGGTTTTTTATCAGGTTATATCCCTTATATTTTTCAAACTGGTCATCCAAGAACACCTATCGCTAATAGGCCTAATGGTGCAAATAGTGAGAAACCCATACATAAGTGAGAAGGTGATTAGGGATGTGTTATCATGGATTAGGGATGAATCCAAGTACATGGATATGTTTTTAAATAAATTTAAGACATTTTAATTTTTGTTAGAGGTTTTTTAGGTTAGTGAATATAATGAAAATGTTGCTCATAAGTTGACCTATCTAGTGTAAATGAGATAATGAAGGTGTAAAGTTATGAGATTGGTCTGAAAAACTAATATTTAAATTTGAACATGTTATATTTATATATAATAATTTTATAATTATATCTTAATATCATCCAAATTCATTTTCATTATCTGAAATTGGTCATACAGGGGTTGACGATCATTTTCACCATGACTATGCTTTAAGGCAAATTGATAGTTCTAGGTAAGCAAGTTACAATGATCAGTTGAAGGATCTATGATCTAAGTTGAAGAATATAATGTACATGGTGTTTATATTTGGTAAATTTATGTCCTATAAATTATTTTAATAAGGTTTGGTACTTATAAAAAGTAGTGAAAATGTTGAAGCCAAAATATCTTGTTTGGCAGAATAAGGTCTATGAGAGAGAAGGTCAACAAATTGGTCTACAAGACCAACAATTGACATTATAGATTATGATATTTATATTTTATGTTGTTATAAAGATTTTTTAGGATCATAATAATTAATTTTAAATTTTTGAGTGTGTTCATTTAGGTGTCATAAGTTCAAGTTTCCTTGACTGTGTTTTGAGGCTAATTGGCAGTTTTGAGTGAGCTATTTGCAGAGAAGGTCTTGAGTCCTTTTGATATGAGTTGTGAAATATAAAGCACATGGTAATGAATCTAAGGTCATGTATAATTTTTATATATTATTTTTTCTTGGTTTTTTGGAAAGATTATATTTTTCTTTAGTTGTTTAAGATAGACTTTTTAGGTATGCATAGTCTTAATTATGAATAATACTAATGACATGGTTCAAGTGGTAGTTGAAGATAAAATGTGTTATGGAACCTATATGAGATTATAAAGGATATAATTTAGTGTTTTATGATATTATAATATCATATGTGTAGTTTTAAAGTGTTCTAAGGAAGGCATAGTGTAATGTGTCCTAAAGTAGACCTAAAGATGAAATGAGGCCTAAATGAGATATGGTAGACCTAAAGGAACTAAAGTCATGTTTTATTAATGTTTATGATATGTAATAAAATATATTACATATCTAACCTAAGAGGGTAAATGATTTCAGCTGATCAAGAAGGATATGCACAAGAGACTTGTATAAATACAATGCAGTTTTAGGTCTATTGAAGTACGTAAGAGAAAGCAAATAGAATAATAGATTGTAGAGTAGAATAAGGTATTATATAACATAAGAGGAGTGTAGGATATCTCTAATTAATATTTTATTTAGGTTATGTGCATGAAAATCAAGGTCATATGACCTAATCATGTCAAGAAGAGGACCAGTTGAGCGAAGAAGCCTAGAAGGTAGTTTGAGAGGGATAAAAGAGAAAAAAGAGATGAAGAAGGAGATCATCATATATTGTATGATAATTTTTTTCTTAAGGTGATCAAGGGTTTAGGTGGATAAGTTGGTGTTGAGTCATCTAGGGGGTTGGTACATCTTTTCAAGTGGGTGCTTGTTAAAGCCTAGCTAAGTTGGTGCTTAGCTAGTTGGGATTGGTGTTCCATGTGAATTGGGTGATTCAATAAATTTTATGTTTGTATTATAAGAATATATTAAATTTGAATATATTAGTAGGTTTTATTCTCCTTGAGGTTTTCATACATATGTGATGTGTTCTTATGTTTCATGTTCTTATGGATTGGTGTTTATGCTTGGTGGATCTATATGCTTGGTTGAATGGTTCATGATTTCTTAAGTGAAATTGATAAGTAAATTTTTAAAGATTTATTGACCACACCTCTCAATTTTTTTAATTTTGAACATTTGGTAATAGATCCTAATCCTTTTAAGAAGGTTTAAAATCCTAAAGGAGATCATAAAAGCAAGGATGGTTAGTCAACAAGATCAAGGTGGTTTCTCTACCAATAAGGCTCCATTATTCAATGGATATAATTATGCCTTTTGGAACATCAAGATGAATATATATTTGATGTATCAAGGTCATGATATTTAGTAGTTAGTTATGGATGGTTAGAGTACACCGACTAATGCAATAGGTAAGATGGCTAGTGAAAATAACTCCAAGTAAATAAATGCCATTATTTGTGTCCTATTAGAGTAAACACTTATTAAGGTGATAAATTGTGTATCAACCAAAGAGATATGAGACAAATTGAATAATATTTATGAAGTAGACACCAAGGTGAAGATGGCCAAGTTGCAAACCCACCAAAAATAGTTTGAAAGTCTAAAGATGAATGAAGATGAATCAATTACATCATACATGTTTAAGGTTGATGAGGTTATCAATGCCATTAGAGGACTAGGAGAAGAAGTGAAAGAGTCTATATTTATTCAAAAACTGTTAAGATCACTAACTCTTAATTTTGATTCTAAGGAGTCTTCAGTAGAGGAGATGTAAGATTTAGACAAGCTTGAAATGGATGGGCTTCGCGACATCTTGACTACTTATGAGATGAGAACAAATGAAGGAAGACCTCCCAAGAAAGAAGAAACTTTAAAATTTGGTAATAATTCAAAAGCCAAAAATATCAAGAATAAATAATTTTCAGATGTTGATGATGATGAACTAATAGCCATGTTTACTAAGAATTTGAGGTTTGGATCTGGTAAATATAAGGGTAAATTAACTTTCAAATGTTTTAACTATGGTAATATTGGTCACTTTGAATCTAAGTGTCCTAATAAGAATAAGAGTGAGCATGATTAAGAACATTATGAACATCATGGAGATGTTAGGAAGGTCTATAATCTTGACAAGAATAAGAGAGATTTAAAGAAGTATGAAGGTAAGAAAGGGTTATTCAAAAACAATAAAAGTTTTTATGTGACACAAACACATATGATAGTGATGATGGTAGTAGTGAAATTGAACATGCCAATAATGAAACCTTATTCATGGTCGTAGAATCAGACAATGAGGGTTGATCAAATGGTAGACTTATGGTTAGTGTAAAATCAAATGAAAAAGTTGAATAAAACCTTGAGGTAGAACTAGTGAGTGCTCTAAAGGAGTTAAAGTTTCAAAGAAATAAGAATCACAAAATAAGATCATTATTTAAGTATAATGAATATTAGATTGGTTTGTTTTAGGAGATATTGAGTAACACATCCAAGGAGTATGATGATATCATCAATCAAATTGAACATAGATGGAGATAGTCACTACAAGCATAAAGGCTAAAGAGGAAGAATGCAATAGGTATGAAATTGAAGTAAAATCCTTTTAAGCTGAGTTGGATCAAGAATATACTAAGGTAAAGACCTTTTTGAAGTTTAAAAAGAGCACTAAGGCTCTAGATGACATATTGAGTATTCAAAAGTTTGCAAGTGGTAAGACAAGTCTTGGTTTTAAAGAAGACCAAAACATGGTAGTTCAAGTCAAGGAGAAGGATATTAAAGATAATAAGGTCAATATGAAAATACATATCAAATATCCTAATGCTATAAGTTATTCTAGTTAATTTAATGGTTACTATTTTGTATGTAATCAGTTTGGTCATAAAATAAGAGAGTGTAGAAGACTCTCTAAGAATGAGTACTCATGGGACTATGGAAGGAGTCACAATTTTGATTAGTCAAGAGGTATGTATGAGGTTTTTTGGTATATTTTACATGATGTAAGACACATTTAAATATTCTATTCTAATATATTTAGAAGGTCATCAAGTCAAAACAAGAAGTTTGAAGCTCCTAGAGTGCAAGAGAGAAGGTAAATGAATGTATGGAAACCAAAGATAGTAAAGGTTAGTCATGATTAGTATACAAAATAAAATGGAATGTTTAATATGGTATAACATGATTCAAATGTGAAATCAAGTTATGAATTTCTATTATCAGCTCATATTGATGATCAAATGGTTGATTAAGAAGTCAATCCTATAGTACCAATCAAGCCTAAAAGGATAATAAAGGATATTCAATCTTATGTGAGCATGAAGATCGAGGAACATATTGAAATTATGTTGTTTTAGTTCCATATTTAAAGGGTTGAATCCATTAGGATTCATGAAGAAACTCTTCTATTAGTTAAAGCATGATGGATGCTTGATTTTAGGGGGAGCTATTCAGGTTATTGACTGAGCTTGATCTATGTTGATAAGTGGTGTTGATATCTAAGTTCATTTAAAGGAGGTATGCATGGATTAAGGGGGATCATGTTATTATAAATTATTAATAACCTATGTTAAAATAAGTTATGGTTACTAAATTTTTAGTATGTATGACCCTTTGTCATTAATGTCAAAGGGGGTGAAAGTTCAATAAGTTTGACAAGTTTGGGGGAGATGAGAGTGATCAGATTGAATAATGTTTTTCCACCAATGAAAAAGGGTGAGTTTATTTATAAGTGTTGTAATTTATGTTAAGTATGATGTCATTTATATGAATGATGGTGCCATTTATGTCAAGGTGCATCTAGTGAAGATGTATGGTGAGTGGTATTTGAGAGAGTTTGAAGGCAACCTAATGTCTCTTTGTTGAGAGAAAATTTGAAGGTAACCTAATGATTATATTATTTGTTAGATTTTTTAAATTGGTGTGAAATTAATATATGATTAATGTTATTTTTTTATATAACCATTAAGGTAAGCATGTTTGTGTATTGGTCCTTGAATATAAGGTGTGTTGAGAAGCTTAGTCATAACAAACATAGTCATATCGTGAGCATGTGTATGTTGAGCATGAATAGGTATTTAAAAATGTATGAAATTATTTTAGGATCATGTAATTAATGTTATAAATGTGTAAAATCATCAAAGAGTGTTTCAAGATTAGTTTTTAAGCCTTAAGTACTTAAAAAGCCTAGTCATGGCACTAGTCATAGCTTGTAAATTCCTAGTGATAAGGTTTTATCATGTTGGCCTGATGAGATGAATGAAAATAATAATAATAGGATATATAAGGTTTATTGATAATTTATATGAGGCATTGGAACACTCAATAGATTTTCAAGGTGAGCCTACATGGGTAAGACCTTAAGTCCAAGTCTGTAACTAGACTAATTCTAGACTTTGCCTAACCTAATAAGGTGTCATGAGGTGTTACCAAGGTTTATAAAGGATGTAAAAAAAATTTTAATCATGAGAGAGGTTTTTTTAGTATGTTAGTGAAGTGGATATCACATGGAAAGAGGCATGAAGGTTAGTTTAAAATATTAATGTGGTTTATAGGTCAAGGTCTAAGCAAGTAGAGAGAGGGAGAGTATGGCCTAATGGGGTATGAGGTTATATTTCCAAGGAAAGTATGGATATATGAGTGTTTTAAAATTTAAGACATGTTTAAATAATTATCACAAATTTTGAGTTCATCTTTTGTAATAAAAGGCATGAAAAGTGGTTTTGAGGTCTCTTGATTATATAGAATGGAGGGTTCAAAACTCAAGAAGGACTTTCAAGTGTTTATTAGAATGTTTAACATCTACATGGGAGCTTGAGATGTTAAGGAGATATTGTTAAGGGTCGTAGATAATATATCTAGACATTATTTTTGGAAATAAGGGGTATTTCTTTATGAACAATCATTAACACCATAAAATAGTGTTAACCCTCTCTATAACCCTAACAATGACCTGATGTAAAATTTATTATTCAAAAAATCCCATAATGATATTAAATGTATATATAAGTGATTGGATGTTGTATTAAACTCTCCCAAGCACCTCTAGGTGTGATTGGTTTTTCAAGTGAGTGAGTGGACCCTATACGAAAGGCCTTATTTCTCATATATTTATTATAGTAGTCAGAGTTGACCAAGTCAAAATTGATAAATATATGGAGGAAAAAGATTGAAAAATTTATTTTATGTATATTATGGTTTTGTAATAGGTTATATCCCTCATGTTTTATAAACTGGTCATCCAAGACAACCTATCACTAACAGGCCTAATGGTGTAAACAGTGAGAAACCTAGGTAGAAGTGAGATGGTGATTACGTATGTGTTATCATGGATTAGGGATGTATAAAAGTGCATGGATATGTTTTTAAATACTTTTAATATGTTAATATTTTATATAATTTTTGGAGGTTAGTGAATATGATGAAAATGTTGTTCATAAGTTGACATGTCTAGTGCAGATGAGATAATGAAGGTGCAAGTTTGTGAGATTGGTATGCAAAACCAATATTGCCATTTGAATATTATATATTTATATTTTATAAAATTTTAATGATATCATAATATCATAAAAATTTATTGGAAATATCTGAAAGTGTTCATACAAGTGTTGAATGCCATTTTCACCATGACTATACTTTAAGGCAAATTAACAGTTTTGGGTAAGCAAGTTGCAGTGATGAGTTTGATGATCTATGATCTGAGTTGAAGCATATAATGTACATGGTGTTATTATTTTTTAATTTTATGTACAATATTTTTTTTATAATTTTTTTTACTTATTAAAATTAGTGAAAATGTTGAAGCTAAAATGGATTGTTTAGCAGAGTAAGGTTTGTGAGAGAAAAGGTCAACAAATTGGTCTACAAGATCAATGATTAACATTAGATATTATGATATTTTTGTTTTATTTTGTTATATGGATGTTTTAGGATAATATTAATTAATTTTAATTCCTTGAGTGTGTTTCTCTATGTGTTATAAGTTCAAGTTTCCATGACTATGTTTTGAGGCTAGTAGACATTTCTAAGTGAGGTATTTATAGAGAAGAGTTTGAGTCCTTTTGCTCTGAGTTGTGAAATATACATGACATGATGATTTAAATAAGTTAATTTATAATATTTATATGTTACTTTTTTCATTTAAAAAAAAAATTGTTTATACTTAAGTTGTTTAAGACAAACATTTTTGGTATGCACATGCCGAATTGTGAACAGTACTAATGGCATGCTTCAAGTGGTGGTTGAAGCTAAAAGGTGTTATGGAACCTATATTATATTATTAGGGATATATTTTAGTGTTTTATTATATTTTAATACCATATTTTTGGTTTTAAATTTTTCCAAGGAAGGCATAGTGTAATGTGCCCTAAAGTAGACCTAATGGAATTAGGTCTCCATGCGACCTAAAGATGAAATGAGGCCTAAATGAGATATGGTAAACCTAAAGGGTCTCAAATAATGTTTTATTAATGTTTATGAGATTTAATAAGATATATAAAATATCTTACCTAAGAGGTTAAGGACTTTTTACTGACCAAGAAGGATATGAACCAGAGATTTGTATAAATATAAGGCAATTTTAGGCCTATTGAAGTAGGTAAGAGCAAGCAAATAAAATAACATATTACAGAGTAGAATAAGGTATTTTATACCATAATAAGATTTTTTATGATATAAAATTAATATTTTATACAGTTATGTGCATGAAAATCAAGGTCATATGATTTATTCAAGTCATAAAGAGGACTAGCTGAGCGAAGAAGCCTAGAAGGCAATTTCTGAGGGATAAAAGAGAGAGAAAAGATGAAGAAGGAATTCATCATCTATTGTATGAGAAAAAAAGGTTTATTAATGTGATAAATGGTTTTTATTATCTTATTTTTTAATGATTCATCTAGGCAATTTGTTCATTCTTGCAAGTGGGTGCTTGCTAAATCCTAGTTGAGTTGGTGCTTTGCTAGTTGGGGTTGGTGTTCCATGTGAAGTGGGTGCTTCACTAAATTTGATGTTTGTATTATAGGACTATAGTCCATTTTCATATATTAGTGGGGTTTCTTCACATTGATATTTTTCCACATATATGATGTGTTCTTGTGTTTCATTCTCTTTTGGACTGGTGTTTATTCTTGCTAGATCTATATACTTGGTTGCATGGTTCATGATTGATTAAGTGAAATTGATAAGTACATTTGTGAATATTGATTCACTCCCCTCTCATTAGTTTTTATTTAAGCACAAATATTTTTCACAAACAAAAATAAACCTTGGAATATTGGTAAGATAGACATTTTTAAGTTTTAAAATAATATTTTTACAAAATTTTAGAATTTTATATTATTTTACAGGTTTGACTCTGGTTCTACATATTGGGTGGCTTCCATCACCTATGATATATTAAACATTTTATATAATAAATAAGGTAAGTGGATTAATGTATTTTCATTCTATTTAATTTCATTTAATTTTAGTCCTTTTAGTAATTCATTTTAGTTATATTTTTTATGTTGTTATGATCTTTCCCAAATCACCTTAATGTGTTACACTATTATGACATGTGATCAACTTCGAGTGGGAAATATGTATACACATAATATTTTGAAATTTTAATTTACTATTGTGTTATATTGTATATACTTATTGAGCATCAATATCCTTGATTTAATGTATTAAAGGTCCACTAGGAAAGTTATGGGCATGATCATGGTGTTTGGTGAGATATGTTTTATTATATCATGATTACAAAATTCATACTATCAATATAACTTATTTAAAATGTCTTTATAATTAAATATTCCATCTTATCTGTATTCAGTTGTTCCAATTTCCCTTAGATCCATTGACATCAACCAAGCTGATATTATCAATTTAATGCCTTCTACCCTTATTGTACTATATTGGCTATCCTGATTTAGTTATAAACATGCCTTCTAACATTTGCATAGTATCATATGATACCATTTTAGGTCAGCTGACATATTTAAACTATATCATTTGAGTTGATATAATATAATTATAGTTTAGGGTTTGTTTTAGGTATTGGATTATTATATATGGGGATTGTATTTAATTATAAACAAATCACATATACACTATATTCACTGTAATTTCATTTGCACTTCTTCTTTAGGTCATAATTGGATGAGTTTGTAGTTTATAACCTTATCTTAAGGGATCTTGTCTTGTGGTTTATTTCAAGATCAATAGGATGAGTCATTGGGATTTATTATTTAGGGATATCTTAGGTATTTTTACAATCATTTGAAGTCTTAAAACTATAGAATCTATTACAAAATCCCACTTGATCCAAGGGGAAATTGATGTCTGATGGGTCCACTCCAAGGTAATTATTTCTAACCATATATCTCCCCATTTGTTTACTTAGTAGATAGATGTTTATTATTTCTTAGTGAATGAATTTGTGTATATCCTTTTATATCTCCCTCAATAATAAATAAAATTTTTTTGGCAATAGGATTGCTTATATTTTCTATATTTCACTTTAGGTTTCCTAAACTCCCATTTGGTTGACCATGGAACATTCCTCTTAATTTAGCTTACTTGTATTACTTTATTTGCATTACTTAGAGACATTTACTTAACCAATTAATTTCATAGAGGTATATTGAGAGATATATCCTTGTGTCATATGCATAGTATTTGTAACCTTATCATATTGATATTTTTCATGTAGGCAACCTTCTGCTAAACTTTTAAAATTCATTGATCATTACTTGGAAAAAATAAGTATTATAGGCTCTACTTGATTGACCTTATTTGAGCATTAGTCTATTGAGATAGCATAGTTATAGGTTAATCATATTTGATGCATAAATTATGTTGAAATTTATGTGATTCATATTCTACATTTAATTAATTATATTCACACCTTTATTAATTTTTACAACTTAATTTTTTTTCAAGATAATATATCTTTTGCAGTCTAATATCGGCAAACTTGATACCTTTATCTATCTATGTGTGAATGCTATCATGCATCTTGGTACCATTTAGTGTGTTTCAAACTATATTGGCCAAAACTATACAATTATATATTTTTTCAAGTGCATAGCTAGTACAATTCATTTTATCTTAACGACCACTAGATCTATCTTTTCACCAAACTATTTAAGCCCATTTGTATTGATATGTTTTAAAAAATTAGTAACTATATAAGACATGATAATACTATTAATTTCCTTTTATTTCCATCAAATTTTTATGACCACCATTTTATTCAACTCCTCATGGTTCAATTATTCCATACCTTTACTTATTATTGAAGACCCTCATGATGATATTTACCACTTATGATGATACTTATAGTGGGATTAGAGATTCTAAATGTAGGTCTTCCCTTGGTTAATATACATATGAGGATATTAATGATATAATTTTTTTAAATTATAGCATTATAAAATATCTTCATGATGACATTACTCTTTATGACCCTCAGGATCCTTATTATCGGGTTTAAGAACCCAACGTTTATTTGTATGACCCTGATGATCCTTACACTTATATAAAATTTCCTACTGATTATCATCCTAGTTTTACCACCTTTTCACTTCTCACATGGTTGAGAATAAATATCATTATTTACCCACCTATGATGATGATTGAGATGTAAGTGAATACCCTATCATGATAGTGTGTCTTTCCATTGATGACCCCCACTATGACTTTCCCAAAAAATTAAGCAATGATGAGCATGGTTCCTATTGACCAAATTTGACTTCTAGTCAAATGGGGTCAACCACTACTATTTTAAACTTTTTAATAAGTTTTATACATGTATTATATGGTTCTCATAATGTTTTGTACATCTTAATTGGCCTTATCCTAGTCCTTATCTAAGTTCATCTCCCTTGAAATGGCTTAGTCAACCAAAGTCAAAGTTGGTCAAACTAGGTCAAACTTGGTAAAAGGTCCAAATTTTTATTCATAGATCCTAATATGGTATTTTACATGTTTTTAAGTGTTTTAAAGTCATGAATTTATCATGTGCTAGGTTTCATATGCAAATAGGGTCATTTGGCCACTTTTCTAGCCCATTAATTGACTTATACAGACTTTTATGCAAGAAAATTTGTCACCAAGGTGAGTTTCAATGTGGAAGAGGTTATTATCATGTCAATATCAGTCAGATGTTATCCAAGAAGTAGTTATGTTTAGTAAATGGTAGTTTTTCCTTAATTTTAGGGGCTTTTGAGCACTTGTACAAACTCCTTGAGTTTACTTGTAGCTAAAAACATGGGTGGTGTGAATTTTCACCTCCCCATAGGATATTTCCAATTTTTAAAAAAAATATTTCATAAATTTAATTTCTAAATTATTTTCCTTCATTTTCTCTTGGCAAGCCAAAGAAGGTCAAATTCAAGAACTTGTTATGGGCTATACAAGTGAAGTTAGAAAGAATGGTCTTGGGGGTGGATATTAATCTTAATTTACTTCACATACATAAAAATAACTATTATATTGGTGGCTCTTATTTTATGAACAATTGCTAACACTCTAGGTAGATTTTTATGAAATTACATTCAAGAGGGGTATAGGTTTGCATCTATTTCTTGTCTTCAAGAATCTATGGAGCCATATGATTTGGATGGAGTGTTTTCAAGTTGGAACAAGCCCTATCCATGGTTTTATCATCATCTAACACTTCCTCTCTTAATTTCCTTGAGGGATATTTCCCAATTATGCTTATTTCTCAAGTTTACAGTCATGAATGGGTAACCTGTGTTTCTAAACGTGGAAGGAGCTCCATGAAGATGTTTAATGTCTTTAGATTCATGTTTTCAAGATGATTTCATTGGATTTCATTTTAGAAATAATACCAACATCCTATAAATATAATTGTATATATTCTCTTGTTCACTACCTTGTCTGCAAAATGCATTTGTTGTCACCTGGTACAAGAATTCAAGAGGTTTGTAAAAAGGTGTTAATGGTGAAAACATGATGAAATTCATTTTGAGACTATAACATACCAAAAATATCATAGTGTTCATATTATGAAGGTGAGAATGTTATGCAAGTTAAAGTTTTCACTTTAAAGGTTGATTAGACCATTTTGGGCCCACAGTCCCTAAATGGACAAAATAGAGATCCCAGGTGTTTTTGAGATTTTCATGCAATGATATAATGGTGGTTTTGAAGAATTATCACATGTTTAAATTGAATCCCTATCCACATGCAATAACCATGCCAATTTTGAGGAGCAAAGGGAAAATTAAAGATGAAGTTTTCAAGGCCTAAAAATGGCTAAAAAACTATTGAAAAGGATTAGTGATATCTATAAGATAGTGTTAAAGGAGTGATCTTGTACTTAAATTTGATAATCCTAGATTATTCCATCAAGTTTCAACCATCCCAAATGGTCCAAAGGAATCTCATGAGCCAAGATGATAGATAAAAGGTGTATTTTGAGGTTTTGACCACTAGTGCAAACCCCCTATCTATACATAGGCTTGAAATACTAACCTACAATAGGCTTTAACAATATTTTGTCATAATTGGGCATATAGTAACCAAATTGGAAGCATAGGGTGAATTGGATATTTTTATGGTACTAGGCATAAATTTAAATTTATTCTTGTCAACCACATGATCTAAGGGAGCTCAAGAACACCTACGGGTAGCCCTAGAATTCATGAAACACAGTTAAAGGGTATATTGGCAGTGAGGAAGAAGTTTGAAGTTTGAACCTCATTTAGAGCCTTAAAAATGTATACAATTGAAATTAATTAAATATTATCTTAAGTAACTCATATAAAAACTAAATACACATAATAAAAGTGTGGATGAAGCTAAATCAACCTACAAACCTATCTTAGTCCTTAACAAATAGTGGCCCAGTCTTAGGAATGTGGGATGCATTCATGCAAAGGATGGAGATTAGCTTATAAAAATTGTGGATGAATTTTTTTTGAGATTTTGAACATAATAATAGGTTTTTATTATGTCCTTAAATCATAAACCAAACTCAAGATAACCTACAACTAGGCCTAAACAATGATCCCCTTTTTAGGCAGTCATAGACCTAGTCTAGGTTTCCAAAAGCATAAGAAGTGTTTTAAGGGGAAAATAGAATATAAAATATGGAATAAATAGTTATATGGATTTAAAAATCCATAAATATCATAATAAATATTGAATCAATTTCTAAAACCTCCAAACCTAGCCTATACCCTACCTACCCCCACAATCTACCTATTCATAAAGTGTACCTAGAAAATTTGAAGAGTTGGAGGGATAAATAGAGGAGTTAGAAGATAAATTTTGGTATATATTACCATTATGATCCAAATAATATCCTAAAATAATATATTTTCCAAGAAAATTAGTAAAAACCCTCTCTATTTTGTCTTAGAGCAGGGGTAATTTTACCATGCATGAAGATGGTAGTTTTGAGAAAAGTGGTGAAATGATGAACCAAATGGAAATAAAAGATAAAATTATGATTTGAAAAGATGTAACACATCAATAAATACCTAAAAAACCTTTTTATAATTATTTTAAGCAAACAGGGTGCTCTGAGCTATAAAGGTTGTAATCACCATGGCAAGGAATGGTAAGCAAATGCCTTACTTAGGATGGTCATTTTCATTTTGGACCTTAGATAAAATTAATAAGTGATTTTATAATGTTTATGAGACTATTAATTAATTTTAAGACCATAATAAGAGGAAAATAAAGCTACTTGAACCTCATTTTGGCTCAAAGGTGTAGACAAACCTATTGACAAGGTTTAGGCTTAGTCTCAAAATAGGGTCACTCTTCATTTCTAGCTCTAAGGGAGCCATTAAAATGATTTAGACATGTTTTTGGAACATATAAAGAGGTTTATGAACCATTTTTTTCAATTAAATCCATGTAGAAGCCATTTTGGGCTTAGAAATGTTTAAAACCCTCATAGAGTACACAAGGACTCAAGTGGCCAAGTTGAAATGCTTGGAACTTTCATGGCTTGATGCATGGGATGTTAGGAAATTTATGGAAGTTGAATAATGTCCTTGAGGATAAATTAGTGTAATTTTTAAATAATTATAATTTTTATCCTTTATAAATAAAGGCTAAGAGGGCTAGTCATTTCAAAACCCTCTCAAACCCTATTTTGGGACCTAGTGGAGGAGATGAGGCTAAAAGTGCCTCCAAATGGATGAATTTTAAAATTAGTGTAAGAGATAAGTTATTTAAAACTTCATGATGATCAAATAAATTGAATTAAATTATACATAATTCATACATGTCAAGCATACAATAGGTTTATTTGACAATTTGTTTTGTTTTTCAAGTCTTGAAGACTTTCAAGATACCTAATAAAATTTTGGAGGAAATTTAGGACTTTATATAAGTAATCATGGTAATTTTATTATGTGTACAGTCTAGTGGGTAGATAGTGATCACTTGGTGAAAGAGAGTGAATCTCAATCTAGAAATCCTTTTAAAGCCAATTTCTTGAAATTGATGGTATGATAACTCCTTACATGTTTCATCCCTCTTATTTTATGTATCATATTTTAGATGTGAAGAGTTTTTAGGTGCCAAGTGTGAAGGGTGCATGGAGAGAACTAATTTTAGAACTATCTTGATGATTGTGCATAGCCAGAATGATAGGGATGGTTAAGAACCTATCCAATATATGTGAGGGATTATTAGTTACCCTTATCACTCAAATACATCATAAAACCTGATATAATTGCATATATAAGGTAGTTTTGGAAGGCCAATCATGAGGGTAGTTTTTTGTGCAAGGAAAGGAGTTTATTAACTGTTTTATAGGTCTTGGATGAGTGGAGATGACATTTTTAACTCTTAAAATTACATGGATCACCCCATCCCTCTCTCCTATGAATTTTTAACTGATTTTATCAAGTTGACACATGTGAAAGTGACTCTTAGACTCCCCCTTCTCTCTCTCTTATCATATCTTCTATAAATTGAGCCTTTTTGGCTATTATAGGGATCTCTCTACTTGGGTATTTTGAATCCCTACCAAAATTTTGCCTTGAGATAATAAAGATAAGTGTTTTACCTTATTCAAATATTTAACTAAGTGTACACAATGGATGTTACTCTTATGTAAGTGTAAGTTTTGTTTACCTTCACATGGTACTCTCCTTAGTACCTTGTGTGTTTGCAATCTCTCTTTTGTAGGTCAGAAAGAAGTGTCAAAGTATATTGTAGGTGTAGTGAGTAGGATACTTAATATAGTTTCATATAATTCCTATTTTCTAGTTTTTCCTAGCCTATGCTATCTCCAAGACCCCATGTTGAAGCATTGATGTGAGAGGGAAGATTGACATTGGATGAAGTGTATGTGTAGCTTGTCCTTAGTCCCAATTGCATTCTAAGGGTATGAGTAAATAAAATATTTTGGTGTATCACATCCTATATACTATGTTTAATTTCATCTTACCCTTATCCCTTTCCATCCCCCAAGTGTTAGTAGTAGGATATGAGCTTTAGTGATGCATCAAGGGGAGCTAGCCCCTAATCTAGAGATCCACTTCCTAATAGGGATACCCACAACCTTGAAGTGGTTCCATTATCTCACTTGAATGAGGAGAAGATTATCCCATATCCTCATTGGGTGAAATTTAATGTGAGAATAGTTCCCTTGATGTCTACCCAACCTATACCCCACCCTTAAAAATCCTTCAAAGGATGAGTCATCAAACATTATCTCACATTCAACCATTTTTTTTCAATTCATCATTTTATGAAAACACCTAATATAAATTCCTAATACATTACACACTATAGTTGATTATGATCCTTAGTCCTCTCTAAACTTTCATAACTATCATTCTTCAACTTCAACTTATACCAACAAAATTACTTCTTTACAATAGTATTGATTAACGTGATACCATTAACTTTCAGCTATTTCCAACCAACTGCATCAACCATGACCCAAATTATGTTGACATAGTTATTATTACACCAATTAAATAAATTGGCCATGGCACAAAATGTGTTGACATATTTCTCTATATTTCACTCAAATGCATTGACCATGACCCAAAAAGTGTTGATATAGTTCTTTCTCCTCTAGAAAATTTTATTGGCCATGACACAACATATGTCTATCAATTCTCTATATTTCACCCATTATATTATTAATGAACCATAATGTGTTGATACAATTTAATTTATTTCATCAAACTATATTGAACTATATGATACAGTCACTTTGAGTCATATTTCAATGGACTATATTTACCTAGTTGATAGAATCCATTTCAATCCTATATCATCATCAAACCATATTGATATGGCTGATACAATCCATTTTAGTCTCATTTTATCATATTATATCAGCCTAAATAATATAATTACTTTTAATCCTTTCTCTCTAGATAGTATCATCTTGGAGGATACTATACACAATAGTTTTTTCATCACCTCATAAATATTCCTAGCATTTCCTTAGAGGCCACATTTCCTATTGTAATAAATATTTACACATAATTTTACATCACTCATTTAAATTTAAGTATTGAGTTTAGTTATAATCCACATATATCCCATAGGTTTTGTAATATTTTTATGCCCATCCTCTTATTATCACACATTATGGGGCATCTAGTGATGCCCATCCTTTTCTTACTACATATTTTAAGGTACCTTTGGAGTCCCATATTTAGATGCCCATCATTGATATTGTACATGAATTTTGGAATTATTATGATTCCCATCATAATTCTCTTGGATTATTGATATCTCATACTTGCCATGAAGTAGCGATCAAAAACCTTTAACATATTACAACCAAATAAATTCATGTTCAAGAATATTTCCAATACACATACACTTTTATTTCACATGTTCTTTTTTGATATATTTGTTATCATATATTTTTATTTTTATTTTGTCTCATGTTTATTTTTGGTTATAAATTTCATCTACTCCCCCCCTCTTTTTGGATGATTTATTAAACCATTTATTCATTTTTTATTATTTGGTATTTTTACTTTCACTGTTAGATTCACCTAAGAATCTTAGGTGCCATTTCTAGGTAATTTATCATTTTTAGTTATGTCATTGATTTATTTTTAATTATTGGGTATTTTTTATTTATACATTTGTTTCTCTTATAGATCTTAGGTAACCCATTTATATTTTCACATTTATCAAATTTTTATCTTTTTGTCTTAGTTTCTTTGTGATTCTTTTTCTCCTTATTTACTTCCCCCTATTTTGGAATGATTATTTACTCCCCCCTCTCTATTTTGATGACTACTAATTTCAACAATTCTTTTTATACATCCATTATATGTTAGTATGACTCCCCTAATGACATGAATATCATAACATATCCCCATACCATTTTAAGTATTATTTCTCCTCCTTATGATTAATTATAATCATTTTTATAACATGGATGTACCTTTCACAATCCCCATATTTATTTTATTTCATTTAATTTGAGGAACACTTAGGTAAATTTGATATTGCACACTTACATGTTGGGTAAGTCTAGGAGTATTTAGGAACCATGGTATTTATTTTATCCCTTCTAGTATCGAAGCATAATCTCTCTTATGTTAGCTACTTATTTCAATCATGATTACTTTTGTGAATCAACATTGATAAGGAATATAAAAATATAAAATAAGTAATATTTAAATAATATAAAAAATATAATTATATCATAAAATTTAGATCATACCAAAATATGTGATCTTTATTTGGCACATATACTATCTTTTTTAAAACTCAGACTCCATAGTTAGCCATGTGATAGATCCAAGGTCTAATGGGTGTGGTAGGATAGTAGACTAGGATATTAGGTCTCATAATATGATTACATCATTACATCTTTCTATTTTTTAGTTCCACCTATCTTGTCACATAATTACCCAGTTTTTGTAATAGGTTGATGGCTCTATAAGGGATTTCGAGGAGTAGGGAACATGTTGTGGGAAGGTAGGATCATTTTAATTTAATGCATATAGACTTCATGGGATTAACCATGTACTTCAATTATCATCCCAACCATTATTTTCACTAATTGGAGTGTCTTATGTCCTTTATGTTGATAGCCTTTCGTAATTGTCTATATTTTCTCATTCCCACTAAGAATTTCCACATCACCTATGTGATACCTAATATTCATTTTTTACATAATATATTCCATAATATCCAATTAATGGTATCAATTTCATATGATCACATCCTTTATCACTTCTATATCACATTATTATCTTACTTACACCACTTAGATTTTAGTTTGTGAGTTGCATTGTAACACCTAGGGATTAAAACAAGGCACCAAAACCTATCATCATTTACTTTCCACACCATCTCATTTACATCCTAGTCATGTCATTAGGTGGTTGTAATTTACTATATCACATTTTACCATAATCATTGAGTTTGAGTTTTCATTATTTAGATATATTTTTTTCATTTTATCTATCATGTTCTTATGTGATTTTTGTGGACTTCACTTATCTTACATAGGACATTTTATGTATTGATATGTTTTTATTTATGTATGACTCAATATGCTTACATTAATTTTTGAATTACATTTCATTTCTAAACTTTTATGTTTTATTCATGTTTAACTATGCATGATTATCTTACATAAGATCCCATTCTTTATGCACATATCTTTCTTTGATTTTTTCTTACATTGATATTACATTTACTTACAATGTTTCACATATCTCATTTTATTGTGTTGTGTTTTAAATTCATTTTTATCATTTATTTCATAAATTTTCACATATTTTTTTTAATTTCTATCTACTTAAGATGTCATTTTTCATCACTTAATGTTTTTTCTTTATGACCATGCATTTACTCACATTTGATATAAAAGAATAAAACATGCATAATCATCCTTACCATTTCAGATTGTAAAGATTTCAATTATTTAACATAATAGTTATTTATTTATTTTTATAATATATTTGAGTCCTTATAATCCTCACCATAAACCAAAAAAAAAAATTATAACCCTATAAAAATAAATATTTTCTAGGTTCTAACCAAATATTGTTTTTCAAAAGTTTGGAATTTTATTTTACTTTTTAGGTCTAGCTCTCATTCTTCATGTTGGGCACCTTACATCACCTACAACATACACATCATTTTATAAAATAAATAAGGTAAGTGAGGGTATGAATTTTCATTGTATTTAATTTCATTTAATTTTAATTTTTTCAAAATTTCATTTTAGTTAAATTTGTGTATTTTTATGTTCTTTCACAAAGTACCATCCCATGTTACATTATTGTGACATGTGATGAGCTTTGGGTGGGGCATATGTATACACATAATATTTTTTACTTTGTAATTTACTGATGATTTTTATTGAAGGAACTTGTCAAGTATAGGTCTCCCTAGCTTAAAGGATGCACCAAGAAAGGGTGGGCAAGTTCATGGTGCTTTGTGAGAGATGTTATTATATCATGATTACACTATTCTTACTATCAATGTATATTATTCATAATGTCTTGGAACTTATTTGTTCTATCTTATCCATATTCAGTTATGTTATATTCCCTTATATCATGTGGCATGTTCCATGTAAATATCATTTATCTAGTGCCTTTTACCCTTATTTCATTATATTAACTAGTCTGATGTAGTTTTAATAATGTCTTTAGGCATCCATTATGCATCAACCGACATATTTAATCTATATCATGTGCATTGATACCGTTAGCTAAGATTTTATTGTTGGTTTTAGGTATTGGATAAATATATATAAGGGTTATTTCATTCCAAAAAAAACACATACATTTTATTTTCTCTACTTTCACTCACACTTCTTACCTATTTCATATTTGGAGGAGTTTTTGGTTTAGAATCTTATGTTGAAGAAGCTTGTCTTATGGTGTATCTAAAGCTCAATAGGAGGAGTCATTGGAAGTTTTTAATTGAGTATATCCTAGGTATTTATACAACCATTTAAATTTTTTAATCCACAACATCTCTTGTAAAGATGCACTTGATCCAATTGAGATATTGATGCTTGATAGGTTCACTCCAACGTAATTATTTATAAAGCTATACTCTTTCCATTATTTATTAAGTAGATAAATGTTGTTTGTTTCGTAGTGATTGAATGTGTGTGTATCATCTAGGCTCTATCCATACTAAATAATTTTTGTGTGGATATAAATGTTTTTACACTTATCACATTTCACTTTTGGTTTCTTAAACCCTCATTTGGTTGACCATGCACCTTTACATTACTTTAATTTACTCACTTATATTAATTAATATATTTTACTCACACAATTACTTTTTTATAGGTTTAGTGAGAGACACATCCTTATTTCATGTGTAGGATTTAGAACCCATGACATAACCAAACCTATGCTAGATATAGGTAATTCATTGGTCATTACATGGACAAACTAAGTATTTTTGGCTCTAATTGATTGGAACTATTTGAGTCTAAGTATATTGCGATAGGATAGAGTAAGGTTATTTCTTGCCTATGAATATATACTGGTGTATATGACATGAATATTATTCTACCCTTATTTGGATCAGATTCATGTCTTTATTCCCTTTTCAACTTAGAAATATTTTCCAAAATAATATATCTTTTTTAGTTTAACTATATTGTCTAGCCTAATACCTTTATCTATCTACCTATGAAAGGTATCAACCATCCTATTACCATTTTTGTTTCTAAACTATATCAGTAAACACAATATATTTTTGTTTATTTTCTAAATATATTAGCCTAAAAAATAAAATTCATTTGATGTCAACTACCACTATCATTACATTTTTTCCAAACTATATCAGATTGGTCAATAAAATATGTTTTATAGACTCAATAACTTAATTTATTGGACATGACAATAATTTCAATTTCCTTTTATTTTCAGCAAAATATCATTACCCACCATTGTAGGAAACTCATGATGTTTCAATTACCCCATACATTTTATTATGGATAAGGACACTCTGATCATCTTCCCACTTATGATGATACTTATAGTGAGACTAAATATTATATATATTTGTATCCCTAAACTCTTTCCTTTACTTATTAGATTATATTCTATTTATTAATTTATGGATGGATGCTTGTATCATTTATTAAGCTCTTATTTATACTAAATAAGATGGTATATATAGGGTTTCTTAGGCTCATCATTTATCACCTTAGATTACATAAACCCCCTTTTGGTTATCCATTACACCTTACCTTTTTTACAATCACTACCCATCATTTACTTTAATTATACCCTTTTACAATCATTTATTTTACTTTAAAATTTACAATCATAACTACAACCATTCATATTTATTGATCCATAATGAGAGTTATATCCTTATTTCATAGGATTAGGCTTTGTAACCCTTTCCTCTTGAAATTTGAGTTGTATATTACCCTCTTCTAAGTATACATATATCTTAGGTCATTATCCACTCATCTAAGTATAAACAAGCTCTATTTTATTGACCTTATTTGAGTCCTAATCTATTAGGAGAAAGAACATAGTTATAGGTCATTCTAGCCTGTGCATATAATAACCAATATAGAAAGTATTTGCCAAATATTAAGGGTAATTAAAACTACTAACCATATATTTATGCAGTAGTGGAAAATTAGAATGAAAACTTTAAATCCACTCAAATTGATACAAGAGGTATAAATTCTATTTTTCTTTGGTTGTTTTAATTGATTCTAGAGATACATATGGTTTCATTTCTCCTTATATTTTAAATAAATTTAAAATAAAATATATTAAAAATTAAAAAATGACTGGATTAGAGTTTATCACATGTAAGAGAGTTCCTTGTTTGGAATGTATGAATCAAGATGATCTTGACTTAGGTGTTTTTAAGATGAATATAAACATGTTTTTATCACCATTAGGGTATTATATCTTGATTCTCAACATGGATTAGATACAATAACATCTATCTAAGATTTATTGTTTCATTAAAAAGGTATAATACATAGATGATTATGGTAACTTGGTATAAATAAAAATAACTTAAAAACCCATAGTTTGTAAGATCCTTTCAAGCTTGTAATTGAAGAAGGTAGGTCTATTAATGATTCAAGCTCTATTTTTTTAAAATGCAAGGTAGTTATAAAGATAAAGAGCCATATATAAGAAAAACTATGATCTTAAAATAATTTGGGGATGTGTTACCTGAATAATTTCTTGGTCTACCACTAAAATGGAGTTAGATTTTTATTTAATATTATAATTGGATATTGGACCTTATGGAGTAATAAGAATAACCTAATGGTCGGTATCTTTCCATACCCATTATGTGTTCATGGTGGCTTAGCCCACAGACAACTTCAATTATTTTGGAATGCCTAACCATATTATGATTTATAATTTTTATTATTACTATGTTGTGTATTATTGATGTGTTCATCATCAAGGCACATATCCTCCATTCTATGGATTAAGGTTGTTACCCTGAGGTTTCTTGCTAGGTGTATATGGGGAACTAGATGGTGAAAAAGATGGTCTCATTTTTGCTACAGCTCTACCTTCATTATATTCCTATCTCTTTCGAATAAGGAAACCAATTTATATAGTGTGTAATACCCACTCTATTTAACCTCTCTATCTTTTTGTCAACTAGTGTTTCTTATCATGTTGATCCTTTAGATGCATAAGAATTCAAACATTTTTTCTTCCCTTACTTTGAAAGATTTATTTGTTAAAATACAATTAGAACAATCATATTTTTTAATTTAAATTTTTACCTAAAAAATATTTACATTCACATAAATCACGAAGAATTTTATTATGCATTTTATTGGTAATTTTTTGTTTAGCCTCTCTAAGAAGACTAGAGGATCTATTTTTTAGGCCCTAGACTAGGGTTCGTGAATGTGCCTTTTGAGTGTAAATTTTGACAATGTAATAGAAGTTATTTTTAAGTGTAAAAAACATTTTAGATTTTTAATAAGTGGGTGACTTGGATAATTAATCCCACATGGGCTTGTAAGACATCATGTTACTCTTGCAAGAAAATCACCCTCTCATTTAATGGGTTGGGTGAAAAATCCTTGGGATATGAAATTTAGGATTTCTTTTATTTCTCACACTTATTATTATTTTGGGGGTTCATTATTTGGGGCCTAAAATTAGAAGGAGGAGGAT